>JBAJNP010015113.1:0-10274 GCA_036877545.1 Yasuhikotakia modesta | reverse complement strand
TTTTTATAATTTTTTTTTCTGCATGAAGAGTTCTTGGGTGATGAGCGAGATGAGCATGTGATGAGCGAGTTCTTGGGTGATATTGTCTCCACTGTCAAGGAAGAGGAACACTTGATTAGAGAGATCAAGCAAAATCGCTCGATATGAAGTTCCCTGCGGCCCCAGAGTCCAATAAACTGTGGTGGCTACCTCTGGTTGATTTATGGGTAGTGTGATGGGTACTGTGACACATAGATCTGGGTTAAGAGTGTCTAGAGCAAGACTTACCGTTCTTTGAGGGTCTTGATGTGGTCTGGTAGGACAGAAGAGTTGGCCGCAATAGAGACAGAGGTTCTGGGTAATTCGATGAGATCTCTCCTCAGCAGACAGATGAATAGAATTGAGTTGCATAGGTTCATCCTCTGGAGCTGGAATACAAACCTAGGTATGGCTGCTTGGTCTGCATGCTCGGATGAGGTTGTCAATTTGAATAGCGAGTCCAACAAACTGTGTAAAGTCTCTTCCCTCATCGCGGCAAGTCAGTTCGGCCTGAAGATCTTGATTTAATCCTTTACGGAACAGAACCTTTAAAGTATTACTCACCTAGATGGTTTGATGGTCTTCTCACCAAACTGCTGTTACCCATTCTACCCATTCTAGAGCTCTCCCAGTGAGTAGAGAACAAACAAAAGCTATCTTACAAGCCTTAAAAGAATGTAAATTGGGCTGTTGATTCACAAACAGCGAGCACTGTTTGGAGTAGAAAGCTCTTGCAACTTGCGGGATCACCGTTGAATTTCTCTGAGAATGCTAATCATGGGCTTACTTGTAACGGCACTTCAGTCAGGTGCGCTAGGGCAGAAGCGGCAGGTGTAGCGGCAGTCGCAGTGGAAGCGGGGGGAGTACGGAGGTTTTAAAGCATCTTTACCAAGTCCTCCGTGATGGACATCAAACAGGTGCAGTGCTTGCACTGGACACATATAATTTGGCCTTTCCTGGTCTTGATCCCGAAAGGGAGGAGGACAGAAAGCCTGGAGTACGATGGGCTGTAGAGTGACTGAGGGAACCTTAATCACTTTGAAGGACGTTGACTCTCCTCAGAGTAATGGCTAGAAGGAAGGCAACTTTAGCCGATAGATGAAGATCAGAGATCTGAAAAATGGCTCAAAAGGAGGAGCGCATAAAGCTCTAAGCACTATGGCCAAGTCCCACAGAGAGACTCAAGAACGTGCACCACGGAGGAAACATTTGACCAAGGGGTGTCTACCTATCAAAGACCCCTCAAAGGGGACGTGGTAAGCAGAAAGCACTGCCACATAAAACTTCAAGGTGGAATGAGTCAATCCCGCCCTGAAGCACAGACCTCTGAGGGCCTGACAAAATGTCAGGACTTCTTGCCCCGAAGCCCTCATTGAAGCGATAATGGTCCACAGATCATATTTGGAGGTCTTCGGCTCTGTTTCTGGGTATAGTAAATGGGTACATGGTGGGGGCTCCCGGGCTCCCGTCTAGCAGCCCCCAGGGGATTAGGGCGACAGGGAAGAAAGCGCTGGAAGGCCTTAGCCTGTTTATTGGCCTCCTGGAACCGGTCAATGACCGCATCGACTGTGTCCTCAAAGAGGCCCGTAGACACGGCGGAGCATCTAAAAGGAACAGTTTGTCCTTAACTAGTAGAGTTAACCAAAGATGTCTTTCTATGGCCACCAGGGCTGCCATAGACCGCCCAATAGCACGAGCGGCCTCCTTGGTGGCACGCAGGGAAATATCCGCTGTCTTCCTAAGCTTGGTCACAGCTTGGTCACACCCTTACATGTGACCTCGCCGGACTCATCCAGCCCCTTCAGAAGCTCTGCCTGGTAAGCTTGCAGGACGCCCATAGTATGGAGTGAAGCCACTGCCTGACCAGCAGCCATATACCCCCTGCCCACTAAAGCTGACGTACCCCGCAGTGGTTTGGAGGAAGGACTGGAGCCTTTAGAGAGGAGGTCGCTTCGGGTGACAGATAGCCTGCTAGCATCTGCTCAACCTGGGGCAAAGACCCAGACCCAAGGTATTCTCAGATAAACCTGCCACATTTCCATATCAAAGGAGGGCAGGAGAATAAACGTGAGAAGAGTATGGCTTCTTCCACGATTTAGAGACCTCCACATGGAGGTCAGGAAAAAAGAAAGGTTCCAGCGTGGAGGATCTCATCTTGTTGCTAGGAATCTATCATCTAGCAGACTGGGCTTAACAGCTGGAACTTCTTCAGGCCAGCTAATGTTAAGTTTGCCACCCCCCAAATCACAACCTCCACTAAATCATTAGAATGGGGCAACCCAGATTGCCCTTCAGATTGCCCCTCAAATATTAAGCATGCTTTGCTCCAGGAGGACTCTCTTTGAGGATGGAGCCCTCGCTAGGTTCCTCTTACACTGAGGTGGAATGGTGGCTGCACTCATGGGGTTTGCAAATGAACCTGATGGAGGGAATTGAGACGTGCTCGTCCCTATCTTGTTCCTTGCCTGCCAGGTCTGCTCTTTCTCTGCTTTTGGAAGCATGCTCTGCAGTTTCTTCCAGCCAGGGGGGGAATTAGCTCCTAAAATCTCATCAACTGAGGAGATTGATGTTGAGCCCATCTCAATTCCTTCCATCGGGTCCATTTGTGAACCCCACGAGTGCAGCCGCCGTTCCGCCTCAGCGGAAGCCTGCTTAATAATTCGTAGTGTGGTCAATCAGCCCCCTCAAGAGCTGATTGAGCGTGCGCCGCTCCTAAACAAACAATGCACAGTGTGTGTATATGCTCTATCGCTCTAAAATGCTCACTTGAGCCCCTAGTCTTCCCCTTAGCCTTCAGCATTTCTAACTAAATGCTGACCCTCCTAGGCTAAACAAAGAAAGTCAAACAATTCTTGACACACAATTGACATAGACTGCTTCACTGAATGAAAGAAGCTAATTCAAGGAGTGCATCTCACATGCCTTTTTAGTTTCCTGGTCATGTTGTCACCCTGTCTGTGACTTCACACTCGTTAGCAGTGATTTGACACACCTGTTCGGAGTGCATAAATGCTGGTAGCGTTACCATAGTGTTCCAACGCAGCTCGAGTTCCTGACAGGGAACTGATGTTTGTGAATAGCTTTTATGAAATGAGCAGCCTAATATTCCTACTGCTGTCTGTATGACTCAAACAGAAGAAACAAAACAATCGCTGGCTGCTCTTGACAAAATTCGTAGCTTTAATAAGAATTAGCATGTCACTGGATCCCACTTAACAGGAATAGGTTCACCCTCATATAATCTCACAGAATCTGTACTTTTTTTAACATAAACATTAAAGCATGTTAAAGTATCATACATAATATATAGTATGTTATTTTGTTGTTTTATTGGTTTACTGGGTTACAGATATGGCCCCTCTTTCAATTAATTTCGAGATCCATGTCAGGGAACACCTCACTATTTTTATAAGCACCCTTAGTGATCTGGAAACGGATCTGGGCTATGAGCTTCTTCGGTATTATTTAAACTCCAGCATAATATCAACAGTGTCTTACATCTAGTACTACTTTGTGAAGTAAACAACTGAAAAGCGCGATCAGAAGGCGAAGATAACAGATCCGCATAGCTGAGATGGAGCGGCCAGTACTCTGTGCATTTACACCACTGCACCGCCAGAGGACGCCTTAGCGCTATAAAGCTGATCACGATAAGAATACATTTCTCATACATTGTTTAAAATCTTCATTTGTCTTTACTAGGGTTTGTAAAAGGCTTTTCAGTAATGCATGTGACTATATTTAACTATGATTAATCAATGTTTTCTTTTTACTATTGTTTTCAAAAGACATTTCGAGTTTGGCGACTGTTATGTCTTATCTATAAGAATACCATAATAAATTCATTTGGACGACAAATAAAAATTTCGTCTGTGTAACTAGGTAACACAAGGCAAAGGTTTTTTTTTTTAATTAAAAATCATGTTTCTACCAGTACCCAAATTTAAGATTCCCAAAAGTGAATATAACACTATTCCTCTTTCTTAAAAGTTGTTATAACATTTAGTGAAAGTTTGCATTGCAATTAAATTGAACTGGGACAAATAAGGAATTAGGTTATACACTTTAAAAATATAGAAAGAGATAATAAATTCATTTAAAGCTTAAATGCAGTTTGGTGCTGGTTCTCTCAGGAGCCTCTTTTTGTTGGTTTGGGTTCGTTGTGTTCCAATACTGGTCGAGATGCTCGCGTGCTTTCTGTTTCTGGCTCTGGCCGGTGACAGAAGCTCGGTAACCGTAGATCATAGCGGAAGCCGCGGCTGTCGAAAGCCTTGTCGTTTAGAGAGAACAGCTTTTCCGCGATGTCGTTGCGCACCAGAAGCGCAAAGATCTTGGCGATGTAGCGGTGCTGCGCGAACAGCAGATACAGTTTCTTTCGTCTCCACGCCACGTACCTGCACCGATTATCTGCGTGTAAAGTTACCTGAAATGAAATTAATATCACACTTATAGCTACATAAAATGCCAGGCACAACTGTATTAAACTTACTATTTGTTTACAAGACACTCCTTTCTTTTTTACATAGTAATCGCAAAGCGACACGTGCGTTATTCTCCTGCATTACAACTCCAGTCAAAATGTGTCAAGGTTGCCATGTCAATGAGAGGCTGTTACAAAGCACTCCATTGATGCAGAAAGAAAGCTTTAAACACGCAGTATGCTTCTGCATTGCAAACACAAATCCAGTACAGGATTGTTTTATTTTATTGTATAAACAATAACAGGCCGGAAACTATTTTTAAGACGTTACTCGCCTGAAAAAATCCCTCTTCTGAGGGTCTTAGGGAATCCCACTCGGGTGAGTCCAGGAACTGAAATGGAGAGATGTAGTGCAAAAACTCGCCGTTCACTGTCACGCGTATCCTGTTGAAGAGGTATAAGAGTTTGTCGTTAATGAGGTACATATTTGTGTCCATTACGTTACATTGTGCCCATAAACTCACCTGCCTGAAAGAAGAACTGACAGTTTGTCAATAGAGGTTTTACCCTCCACAGCCAAGCAGTGGTCTTTCTCTATAGTGTGGATAACACCCTCGCAGCACTCCACGATTTTCCCGTACTGTGTCAGGGACACCCCTATCTTTTTAAACATAAAGTCGTAGAGATCTTGGAACTCATTATTAAAAGTGACGCTTCGCAGTCGGTATGAAACGTGGATAACTTGTGCCAAACAAAGGACAAAAAGCGCAAAAGTCCATGAGAACGAGTCCGTTGTGCAGAGGTCGGACCATGCCCAGATCAAGAAACAGAAATATCCCAGCGTTAGAAAGCAGAACATGTACAGCAATCCATAAAAACCACTGCCCCCCATAAATCCTAAAACCAGCAGAATATTGGCGAGGTGAAACATTGAGTTTTCTGGAGCTTCCCTCCATTCTGAGCACACTGGGTACTCCAGCACACTCCCTTTGAAACTGAAGTTACTCCCTGCCAAATGAGTCCCTGAATCCATACTAGACAAATCACACTGGTACGAAATATAAAATAAATATAGTATAAATGCAACGCTAACTAACGCAGTGTGTTCCTCAGTAGATCTGATCTAGGTTGTTTTCTTCTAGGTCCTGCAGACCGTCTGCTGCTCATTGCGCACACAGTTAGGAAGACCTATCACTAACTCAAGTAACGCAAGTTTATCTGACTGCTATCTAAGAAAAATAATTGCTGTTTATTTCTTTATGCTTCACCCCAAAATAAACATTGAATCATCGTTAAATCACCCCCAGTACCGCTTTAAACGCATATGATTTTTTCCCCAGTTCAGACAAGATTATATTTTAAAAACATGAATTTGTAAAGGACACTGCTAAACTAATCTGTGTGACTTTATAATCTAAAGTAATATATTGCAAGACCTCAGAAGTGAAGGATCACCTTGAAAATACAACGCCCATTATGTAGGTCAATACACACCTTGAAAAAAAAATCACGGATCAAATCGTGTACAGAGCCCAAAACCGCCATTGGCTTCCCCTGTGCCAAACAATGTTTTGTGCCATCATATTTGATTTAAAATATGCTTTGTGCACAGTTTTGTCTAATTTGTAACTTAAAATTATGAGGTGTTTGTAGTTTAAAGTCTTACTGTGTTCTATTCCTTTTTCCTCTGGTTCTTTAGAAGCTATTGAATAGAAAAGGACAATACAGAATTAGAATTATTTCTAAAGTGTATATAGAAATCCACAACCCCAACTTGTGTAAGAGAAAATAGAGGAGAAATATTCTTTATAGGTCAAACCCTTCCGCTCTAATGAGCCCTGAGATTTGCTTCAGACACTGGGTCAGTATTTCTCTGCAGGGGACATCAGGGTGTTTCTGCAGTGGCAGTTAATTCTATTTTTTTTTAGTTAACAGCCCAGCTCCACCCCCACCATCTGCCTGTCAGATAAAGGTGCCTTTCATACACTCAGGGGTACGAACACAAACTTCACCTGAGAAAATCAGGACAAATCTTCTCTACAGGCTCATGGGTAATAAAACAAGAGCTATATCTCAAATAACCATGTCATAGTAATCATATCCTCTATACTATCTCAAAACCCTGTGACATTTTACTCTGTAAACATGGCAAATACAGTACAGTAAGGCACAGCATTAAAGAGAGCTGACGTGTTAAAGGGTAAGAAATGAATAGCTCTGTTGCATACAAGCTGTCAGACACCTGGTACATCTATATATAGAAGCTGACCCAAGTTTATCTGTCAGGCTGTGTATGTCTCTGAAAGAGAGCCAGTAAGAGGAGAAATATAGCAAAGCTCTCAGACTGTGTGTGTAAATGTATGCATAACACTAAAGATAATGAAGCACTATGGCAACACTAATTTTTGTATTTTAAATAATTGTATATCTAATGCATGCATGTGTCTACTGACAGCTTAAGTACCTGCTTGGTCATTAACCTAAAAAAGCTGCGCTTTTGGCCATGGATCTGTTAGCTGTGACAGAAAATAGAACACCACTGGGAGTTAAACTGAGTTGAAGTGAGATTGTTGCTAGCAGGTAACTTGAACCAAATTTTACAAATTGTGAATTCCTGCATGACTGCTATGATTTCTATGTAAAAATAGAATGTGTTAGAATGTAAAAATAGAATGTTTTTGTGACCTCTGTGACCTCTGCATTTAACCCATCCTTCGTGAGGAGTGAACACACACACACAGCAGTGGGCAGCTATCCTATCAGGTTAAGTTCCTTGCTCAATTGCACTTCAGTTGCTACCTGCTAGTGCTGGAATTGAACCAGCAACCTACTGACGACAAGCCCAACTCCTTAACCAGTAGACCACAACTGCCCCAAAAAATACAAAACTCGTTCTTCATAATCACATTATATTGCATTTTATTTATTTAGATCCTGATCTCAGGGGAAAAGTAGCTATTTTACAAGGTTGCATGAAATCAATCAGTGTGATGTGTATGAAAAATGTCCCTCAAGGGAACGAGACACTGCATCGAAATGTTATGGGAACGTTGCCAGCTTTTATGCACTCTGAATCACGTGCATCACGTTACGTCACAGAAAGGGTGAAATCATGACCATGAAGCTATAAAAACAAGTGCGTTGTGCAACTCGGGTTAGTTTCTAAAATAAATGATGGCACGCAAGCAGGTGCTACCTGATGTATGGCCTCAAGACACAGTGTCTCGTTCCCTTCAGGGAAACAGGGTTGCAACCTAAAACATTACCACTCAGGAACTCAAGCTGCATCTAATCGCTATGGGAATGAGATGTCAACTCCGCTATAGTGAAGGAACCCCTGCCCTATGTTGAATTAGCCTGCAGCATCAGGACAGAGGAACCAGGAGTGGCCTGAACATCAAGGTCAAAAAATCTGACGAAGGTTAGGGGAGTGGATCATCCAACAGCATCACAGATGTCCTGCAATGGGGGCCTAGATGACCCTGTGGACATCAAATGGACACAAGTGTGCAGTGTTCACACTGGACACACACAGTTTCCTCATAGAAGAAGCTCTTGATTGAAGGATGGCTCCACAACCTTAGTTAATAGAGCGGAGGCTATGAGTTGCACCCCCTCAAAGGCCACACCCATAGGTTCCACTGCTCTGGGCAAAGGTGAATGATGGTGTAGACAGAAGACCCCCCTCAGGGGGTCCTCCAAGGCGAGCCTTCTAGGAGAGTTCTGAGATCAGAGAACCACACTCGGCTCAGCCAGTACGGGGCTACTAAGAGCACAGATACTGCGTCCCGGCTGATTCTTTTAAGAACTCCTGGGAGCTGGGCGATCAGAGGGAATGCATACAGGTGTATCTCTGGCAATGTCTGAACCATGGGGGGACATTGCACTGTCTCTTGAGAGGTGAAGAGGTCCACTTGGGCTTGCCCATAAGTCCTCCAAATATGGTTCACCACACTGGGGTGAAGTCTCCATCCCCCGGGCCTCAGCCCCTGTCTTGACAGACTGTCCCACATTGCATTGCACAGACTCCCACATTGCATCATCCAGAGAAATAAGCTGCTCTCAGCAAGCATAGCTTCCCATGGGACCATACCAGGATCTGGTGCGGCAGTTTGTAAAGTAGCCTCAGAGAATTTTTTTTTGAGCCGAAGCACAGCTAGGTTTTTTTAGGTGATTTATGTGCCAAGTAAGATGGCGTGCCTCCCTAACCCAAACCATACCTGCAGCTTGGATTGATTCTATTTGAGCATGAGACAAATGTGCCCGCATCATGGTCAATACCACGATAGATACAACACTAAAGATAGGTGATTCCCTGTGTTGGAGAAAGCATTTTTCTTGGTGTTCAGTCTGAACTCCAGCTCTTTCATGTGGGCAAGAACAACATCTTGATGTTGAACTGCCAGGTGCTCTGATGAAGCTAAGATTAATCAATCATCAGTATAGTTCAAGCGGATGCATTGCAGCCTCATTTGGTGAATATGTGGGGGGATAGAGCAAGGCCAAATGGAAGAACTTGATACTGGTAGGCTTCGTCCCTGTGCGCAAACCTCAAGAACTTTCTATGCTGAAAAAGGATGGGGATGTGGAAATAAGCCTCTTTCAGATTTATGGTGACAAACCAGTCCTCAGATCTGATTTGGGATACAACCTGCTTCACTGTAAGCATCTTGAACTTCAGTTGTCTGACTGAGCGGTTTAAGAGCCTGAGATCTAAGAAAGAATGCAGACCCCCACCGTTCTTGGGAGCTATTAAATAGAGGCTGTATAGCCCTGTTTCCCTGAGCTGAGGGGGGACCACCTCGATGCCTCCTTCCTTAACAGAGTATGTACTTCTTGTTCTATAACCAAAGCCTGCACAGGGTCCACGAGTAGGGAGGTGGTGGGTGAGAAATTAACTTGATTCTGTATCCCTGTTCTAAAGTGCGCTGGACCCATTGAGATACACCTGGCAGTAGTTTCCACACTGCCAGAAAATTCTTTAGAGCCTCTGGAGTGACCAAAATAGAAGTATTGGTGCCCTATAATGGTTGCTGGAGAGGAGACATCCAAACTAAATTCTGTAGGCACCTCTTTAGAGGTTGTGAGAAATACTTGCTTAACTGCTGTGCCCTAAAGCACGGGAGTTTTAATAGGAAGACCCTGTCCTTTTCTTTGAGGTTGGACAGGGTCAGCCAGAGATGACGCTATAGCACAGGCAGTGGTGGACCACTGGTGGTGGATGTGAGGCCCTCACGCTCATCAATTCCCCTTAGCAGTCCGGTCTGGTATGCCTGCTGCATGCTCATTGTATGCAAGAATGTGGTGGCCTGACTGGCTGCCATGTACCCCCTGCCCACCATTGCTGAGGTGTTGTTTAGCGGCTTGGAGTGCAGGGGCATAGCCTTCAGGGACGACGTTGCTTCGGGTGACACATAGCTGGTTAGAATCTGTACCCCTGCTCACTGAGCCCTGATATGTTGCCATATAACTGTGAAGAAGGACTGAAAAGGTGAGCAGAGTATGACATTTTCCATGACTTGGAGACATGACTTAGAGAAAAAAGGCAGGCCTTTAGCGTGGAGGTGTCAACTGGCTGCTTTGGAACCTCTCATCTAAGAGGCTCCTATGCTGTATGGATTGCTTTTCAGTGGGTCAGTTGGTGTTTAGCCCTGTAAGATTTCAACATCATTTTTAGCTCTCCCAAAAACACATCTGCAATTTTTTTTATTTTGAAAAACTATATTTACATAATCAATGGGTTCTGTTGTTTAGCCTTGCAATGCCTTTGGATAGTAAATTTGTTTATAGGTCTCAGTATAAGGCCATGAACTCATACAATCTGCAAACCTTACCG
>JBAJNP010015112.1:0-10275 GCA_036877545.1 Yasuhikotakia modesta | reverse complement strand
TACTTTCAAACTGTTAGCCACTATTACGGTGAAAATAATACTGTAGCGCCAAGAGGTTTGATCTCATTTTGTGGCAAACAGCTTGGTAACCAAAGATATCCTTGGTAACCATGGTGATCAGCATGTAACTGTCTGATGCACGGATGCATCCCTGAAAACAGAAAACATGCCAAACTTGCATAGAAAGTCTCATGCTAATATCCTGCACAAGCATCTAATCCAGCGGTCTTCATTAAAGTCCACAGACCTGCAGAGTTCAGCTCCAACCCTAATGAATCACACCTGAAGCATCTAATCAGGGTGTTTGGCACTGCTGGAAACATCCAGGCAGGGCTGTTGGAGTAGGCTGGGGCTAAACTTTGCCTATCTGTGGACCTCCATAAAATTCAGAAAAAAATAAATTCCTTACAGCACCTTCTATAAATTACACACAGGTCAAAATTATAACCATGTAAGACATCAGACTCTAGGAGAAAACCTCCTAACATCAGCAGGTTTGACGCTAACATGAAACTTACGTTGTTGTTGCGTGTCTCCACGGCTGGAAATTTTCTGACGATGAATTTCACGGCTGACTCCAGGTTTTTGTCAATCAGGTACGAGGGCTTTGCCTTAGGATCTCCACAGGCCTGGAATGAACAGGGATAACATCACTGCCAAACATGCAGGAGCTTTAACAGACACACAGAACATGTGTAAAAACATTTGATATTTCACTGATCATAACAATCAAACTGTATGAGTTCAGAGATGATTAAAGAGGCTGTGAAGGGTTTCATCACAGTTAGAGAATGCAGTGAAGGATATGAAAGAGCCAAAACATAGACGAGAATGAAAGAGAAAGAGAGAGAAAGAGAGAGAGTTAGGGGGGGGGGAGAGGATGTGAGTTAGGGAATTTATAAAGAATTAGACTCTGCTTTTGTTACGACTTAACAATTCACAGATAGTAAACAAATGATCCTAAATACATTATACAATACATAACTTTAAACAATACAACAGATATATACAAAAAATAACATTTTTTTTTATATTAATTCAACAAAAATCTGTTCTAAATCTTTATCTATTTGTTGACTTGTGAACCGGTCAACAAGTAATTATTTAGAAAAGAGAGAAAGAGAGCGAGAGAGATGATGGGTTTGCGGGACGGCGCGTATGATTGGCTGGTTGCTCTGTAAGAGGTGATTGTCTTACAGCATGAAGGAACGTGTCAGTGGGGTACAGCTGAGGCAGGGCAGTGTGTATGGTCACATGACACATTAAATGATGTTTACATGCATCTAAGCTAAGGCAGCATCAACCCTCTCAGGTCCAGTGTGCACAACAACACACACAGAGCTCTGGGTGCAGGAAGACAACGGGTTTTTTACGAAGCTCATTAGGTCGTTCCCAAAAAAAGTCACCGCAGGGCTAGTAGAGTTACACACGGATCCTGGATATAACTCAAACCGGCATTTAAATCCACGTTAAACTGCTCAGAGTAACCTGATAACATCACTTACAGTAACATTAACTCTCACTGATAATGATTGACACAGCCAATCACAGAAGAATAAATGAATCCATACAAAATCTTAACTGTCTTCTAAAATATGTGCTGCTACTTCTGAACTGATTCTGCAATTACAAAACCAACTTGTTGCAAATTAAGAGGATGATGGAAACAAAATGAGCAAATAAAGAAGAAATATGGAAACGAAAAACAAGCCTCATGCATTGATAATAATATAATTATTAACTTGTAAGCAAAATGTAAGCAAAGTTTTGTAGATCTATGTAGGGCTGGGCAATATATATATACATTTAATATATATATATACATTTACACTCTAATTTTGCTGGCAATATACAATTAGCATCATTACATTTTATCAAGCAAATTATTACAATAAAGTTGCAATCTGTAACTTATTTTGGTTAAAAATGAACAGAAATTGGCTGTTGAGCAACAACATAAATCTGCCTTCACAACGGTTCCTTACCTTGATTTGCAACGGTAAGTTTAAAATAATAATACTTTGTACTGTAGGCTGTCTGTCCAATGTGTGTTCAAGAAAAAGTTTGTCAAATCACCTGCAATGTTATGTTTCAAACAAAGATGGCAATAGAGAAGGACTGGCCATTAAGCATTAAACTAGCATTTAAGTCCTTCTGTGTTAGTACGAAAACAGTAGGACAACGCTAATATATATATTGCCAAGCAGTAGTTACATACATAACCTACCTATAAGGCTGGCAAATTTAAGATCAGAAAACATCAATCAAACGAAACTGCCAACGAAAGAAATGAAAAAGTCTTGCTGGTGCTACAGTTTGGGAAGGGCCTGTTGTGAGTTGCATACAGAACGTTCATGGGTCATGAAACTGGGGGAGAGCGAGGGGGAGGGGGGGCTGAGATTTTAGGAAGGTGAAAAGCTGTGCAAACCTTCCAAACTTGTCCTTGCTGGGGGAAGCATTGTAACAGAAAGAGAGAAAATTACACATCAACACAGGTTCCACGTCTACCATGCATGTTAACGTCAAAACAAATCAGCTTTGGGAACTAAATATAAGTGGTTCTGGAAGATGTGTTGGTTTGGATCCTATAAGGAGGGGTCGGATGGAGGCAGTCGTTTCCAGAGCTAACACTGTTACCATGCAGATTTCACCCCTCCAGGAGCTGGACCACTGTGGGCTGACTCCAGGTCTCAAATCCAGGTTCGAGAAAAGACCAGGAAGTTTGTGATTAGTCAAAGAAACATAATTCATGCAAGTAAAAAGGAACCAACATGTTCACAAATGACCAACAGATATGAACTCATAAAAGAATGACAAACAAAAAACACACACTGCAAAAATAGAGCGAGCAAGCAAACAAACAAAAAAACATACAAAAAATGTCAATATTATCTGTTCAGATGCATAAAATCATCTCATGCACACAAAAGCAATAACTGCTGACTGGAAGTGTAGCGCTTTAAAGAATCTCAATCTACATTTCCTAAACTGGTTTCAGACTAGATTTACCACCAAAACGAGAACACATTTGACCACCCAATGTCATTTAGTGTCTTATGCTGTGGGAATGCACAGAATGGTAGGGCAATAGCTCTCTGTGGGTGAGTCAGGCTAAACATACTGCCAAATAAGCCTGTACTTCCTGTTGTTCCTGAAGAAATGTTCTGTTGTCACTTCCTGTGCCAATTCAGCGGCCAACCTATTCCAAAAAGCGTGTGTTTAAAAAACAACACCAGTGTGCCATGAGACAAGCTACAGAGGGGAACCCTGTCTATGTGGTAGTGATGCTAAATGTACAGCAAGCGTCTTAATCTATTAATCTTTAATCGACAGAACGCATCAAAACAAACAGAAATGTTTACTTCTTGATGTCAGTATCAAACGCTATTTGAAATTCTATTCAAACTCCCTGAACATATTCAACACAACAGAGCGCGGATCAGAAAGTGCTCAGCTGAATGCCTGCCAGTTGCTAGGCAACAGGACTACCGAAACCATGCGTTCCAATTTCTAGTTCTGTTCCACAAGCGCAATCTCTCAATTAAATTAGACCCTCCACAATTGCATATGAAATAAAGCGCAATTATTCTATACTGGTTCACCAAAGTGGTATAAGTTTACCAAAGTATGTTTCATGTTGTATTCTGACTGGATGTAGTGCAGGGAGACTCTTATACGTCTCTTATATTTTGAATAGTAATAATAATATTCCACAAATCCTGCTGTGTTGTTGACACTCAGTGGCTTGTTGAACGAGTGAGGTCAGATGCACAGAAGACTGACATCACCGGGCACAGAGATGGGCGGCACTCCAGAGAGCTTCCTGCACACTAAACGGGCATCACACGCACTGATGAATTCACATCACATATCTGAACGAGTTCATGGCCAGAGGGGCAGAAGTATGTTTACAGCGGCGATCCCACACTAACCCCACTACATCTGGACTGCTAACACCGCCGAGCCTCTCAAAGCTCTGAGAAATGCCTTTAATGGGAAAATATAGTTTCAACATGCAGATTAAAACTGACACTTTTTAGGACCACTAATTTTAAGACTGTAACAATATTTTCAAGCTTATTTCACACAGATTCTGAGGATCATAATGCTTCCAGAACAAATGTTACATAACAGTTTTTTATATATAAATATAAAAATCTGATTTTTTATTCACAACAAATGCTTTAAATACTCTACAGCTGTAGTCTACTGTGTTTTTTACATTTCCATAACAACAAAGATATAATTTTTTAATGGAATTATGGAGCAAATGTGCTAAATGTCATGAAAATTATGCCAATGCCAAGCTATCTAAACTGTCTTACATGATTAATTTATTTTGCATTATTTTGCAAAACATAACTGTACTGTTACAGTTATGAAAGCACTTTAACAATTGAAGATAGCTGTCAAACAACCAAAAAGGCCACATATTTGACATCTGTCAAAAGTGCTTTAGAGTTTAAGTATGATAACTGAAAGTGAATGAGTTTACAACAAACACCTGCACATGTAAACAAACAATAATCCTTCAACAGAAATAATCACTGAAATTAACCTGAAATGTCTGTTTTATTCAAGACTCATCCACAGCAGCTCTACATTAGATTTTCTCACTAGACCTCAGAGCTGTGATGTCTGGATCGGATTGTGCTTGTCTACAGCTGGTCATTAACAGTGCTGGGTCACAGTAAAGATCTAGTCTGAAGTGCTTAGAGTGGCACTTAAACCTAAACAGACACAGACAGCATATAGATATATAGCTTATGCAGTCTGTTTTATGGTCGTAGAGGAGGCATACAACAAATATAACACTCTCGTCACTATCAATATTATACATCTTCTAAAGTTGGCATGACATGTCAGATAAAGCAGCTGACAGCTGAACGCTTATTGTTATGTTAGATTACAAGATTTATATCGTACTGCCTTTCCCAGCAACACCGCCACTAATACACATCAGCTAATCTGATCTGGGTCACGGCACCAGATTCAAATAAGATGGGTTATATTTCAACGTGTTTTCAAACCGCTAGCCACCAATATACTGCATTAAACCCGTAATTACTGCATTATACCTTTACAGTGAATAGATTACAATAGATAGACTCAATAGACAGACGCACACCATGCGTTCTGCTTTACGCTCGTGGGAACCCTCACCAGTACAACCATCGTATTACAGACTGGGAACCCATTTTAGACAGATTCGCTTCCTCACACTAAATAATAAACACATGATTTGCACTCCGCAACCTACATATGACATAAAGACGGATTTAACGCGTCCACACATACACCGTGTGTGTCCGTGTCTCTCAGTCGGGCCTGGTCCGAATCAACCCGTGTGTGTGTGTGTGTGTGTGTGTGTTTAATACAGTGCTCATGAACACACATGCATGAAGCGCAAATTGTCACCTTCTTGATGTTGTAGATGCGCGTGAGCATCCCGACGCCGCGGTCATTGAGGATCGTCAGTTTCTCCGCCAGCTTCTGCTGGCTCGGCTGCAGCGCGCCGCGAGACATGACTGCAAACGAGCGTCCAAACGGGCTGATTCACAACCGAACGGTTCCCCGTGTAGTGTCGTAGGTAAAGTGGCGAAGCGGGCGGGTTTTAGTGTTAAAATGGACCCATATTGCGGGCTTCGGGCACGTCGTCGGTGGATGTTTTTTTCTAGGTGTTGCCCTGACGGCCAGAACGAGGCTGCTTCCGGCAACGACGTCACAGCGTCACGTGACCGGGGCGCTCGGTTGGACCACGCCTCCCTCGCGCTGATGCAAACGAAAGATTAAATGTCTGAAGATAAAACGTCACAATCTTACTTTGGGCACAATCTTCATTCCAAACAACCTAAATTATTTGATCATTAGTAATGCTGTTAGTTATGTATGTGTGCACTCACTGAATTTACGGCGAGTTACTTTTGTATTGCACGTACTTTTACATACAGAGTTATTGTCAGGGTTGCAAACAACACCATGCAGTTGTTTCTCATTCCTTATGGCGGCAGTGTTTCCTGATCTCCCGGTAATTATCCCGAGCGCTAATGAACCCTCTCGGGTTTCAGGAGGTCTGAAGGTCAGAGACGGACGAACGGCACCAGCGAACCAACACCAGCCGGTCCTACAGCAGAAACACACGAGCTACCACACGTCTGCCCCAGACGTCCCTCCGCAAATGTGATGCAGTCGCTTGCACAGGAAATAAAATCCTTTTCCAAAAACAAATTGCGAAAGCAATGCACCAGAGTGACGAGCCTGAGCGGGAAGCGCATCATTGAAACATGGAAGGGCTCTACTGTACAGGTGCTTGAGGACACAGTCCAGCCGGGAACAGCGTGTGGATACGTTCAGGATAACAGCTGGGATCTCCAGGTTGGATATATTAAACCCTATCTGCTGCTTGGTGAGTGGCATCGTTTCTCCTGACATGAAATATCATGCAGTAAAAATGGCAGAACATTTAGATTTGGATGAGTTGTTAAAATAAGAGTAAAGCATTGTGATGTTCAGAAATGCTGCTATAACCTTTAATCGTGCAGGTGATATATTGCATATGACCTAAAATATAATCATTCATAAGACGTGAATTTAAGAGGCTGTAGTTCTAATATATTAAAGGTGTTTGACATGTTTGACAATAAATTGTTTTGTTGTTTATTTACAGGGTCACAAGATGCTGCCCATGACTTTGGTACCTTGAGGAAATATAAGGTAATGCAATTAATGTCAGAGCTTTATCTGTATTTATTTGATTACTGTAGCATATTATTAATTTGTGTATTATTATTAACAAGTTATTTATAGTTATTAACAATATAATGTAGTGTATTATTATAAATGATAAAAAGTGAATGTTTTCTGTTGGTTTCAGGTCACACATATATTGAATGTTGCGTATGGTGTGGAGAACGCCTTTCCTGATCTGTTCATCTATAAGACACTGAGAATCCTGGATCTACCCGACACTGACATCATATCATATGTCCAGGAGTGTGCTCAGTTTATAGAGCAGGCCAAAGCTGAGGTAACCTGCCCTGGTCACATGATGTGGATGTAATTCGTTTCTAAGATTGTTTCCACACAAATCTTGTGCATAATGTCATGAAGGATCTTGAAGGTCGCACCCTTCAGAGTCTGTCTCTCAGTGCCTGTGAAGAGATATTTCATTCTTTTAATGAAATTTTACAGCGTTGGGCTTTTGTGCCTGACCATTGTGATCCTGGACAGTCACCTGATGGCCAGGTAACCACGCAGTGCGCTGAATAATGAATGCTAAGTTTTGGCAATGCATTATTTAGTAAGTTGTAGAAAGATCATATCGCTAACCGGTCATTGTCACACAACCTCTTTACTAAACAGTGTCGGCAGCCACCCTTAGACTGACGCTGCCTTATAATTCAAATTCACTAGGGTTTGTGATTACAGTGGCTACGGGAAATAAGTTTCCATTACTTTGTAAAATGAGCGTTCCGCCTCCTGTCACCTAATGTTCTGTGTAGTCAGAACAGAAGAAATATGCAGAAGAAACAATAGCTCAGCTAAACTAATAATGTCCTGCTCAACTCAGCAGAAAACGACTCTCTCACCCATTAACTTGCAATTTTGTAATTCCAAGCAATTAGCATAGGAATAATTACAAGCATCATAATGAAGTATGTAGTGATGTGAAATGAAACATGCCCACCGAGGCTTTCAGGAGAAACAGCTTCTGGTTACAGTGCTGCAAAACTGAACAGTTGCTTTTTCTGTCTCCAGAAAGGGGTTGTACTCGTTCACTGCAATTCAGGAGTTTCCCGTTCTGTGTCGGTCGTCATCGGATATCTGATGTTAAGGGAAAATCAGGCATTTGATGATGCGTTTACCCTGGTGAAGTCGGCTCGCTCTGTCTCATGTCCAAACCCGGGCTTCATGGAACAACTGAAAAACTTCAGACCACAGGACGCTATGCTAGCAAATGGTTTGGATCATGACTGAACAAAGATCTGCACCCACTGATGTTAATGTCACCAGTGTGTCCATGTCCAGTCATTTAAATGGTACATTTTGACATTTTCTGTTAGGTGCTAATATGGCAAGTTTATTGTTTAATTTCCACAGGCAGTACTACAACAGGGTTGGGCAAAATGCAGAATTTAAGAATAGGTTGAGTTTTAATTTGTGTGGCCACGCCCCACAGGATGTTTAAATGTACTGACAGAAAGAGGAATTGTGGAAAATCTTTAGTGAAAAAGACACATATTTGCATCATTGGCTTTTTATTGGTTTAAGGTTTGGCTGCATTTTTAATTCTTTGTGGTAAATCTGTGCATTCTGGAAAATTAACTGCAGAGACCATACAAGTCTATTTAACATTAATAATCAAACACATTTGTTTTTAAAAATACCTCTTGTTGTATAACAACATTATCATTCGTACTATAATGTGTAACATAGTGTAAATGTAATAGTATTGTTAAAAAGTACATATATACATTTATTTGAATTTGATTCTTATAATTATTTATTGTATCTAAGCGCATCCTTTAAGCTCTCTTTTATCTTCACATTTCATTTTTCTCAAGTTCACCATGTCTTCAGAAATGTTGGTTGTTTTAAAGTGAGACGCTGTCCTTTTATTGATAAGGACACCTTGTGGTCACAGCTCACATTGAGCATTTGTGTCAGTTTGGTAGCAAAAGTTTATAGATTAAGAGGAATAGTAAAATAGTTTTTAGTTAATCTTTAAAATGTTTGTTTAATCTATTTTTGCCTATATCTCATTGTGTTGTGATGTGGTTTTCTGAAAACAAAGCAATAAAATGCTAATAGGTTTAAGATCCAAAGACAATTGGTAAATGAACAGAACCAAAAGACAAAACCTGCTCTGATTTTTAAGAATGCATGCAAGGAATAGATTTTAAATAAAAATTCCCATTAAACGCATGTCTGTTTCTTATTGGTGTTTTCATTATTTGTTTGACACGAGATCAGGTTAAACGTATTCAGTCTTGGAAAGATGCATAACCATATCCCAAATCCAGACAAACAGATCTCAAATCCAGACAAACAGATCCCAAATCCAGGGATCTGACAAATAGATCCCAAACGTCAGCTTCATCTCCCATGGTACTCCATTGATTTGCTTCTCCACGCCATGATCTCTCCACGGTTCTTCAGGAGAAACATCATGAGCGTGAAGCCCAAGAGCCCACAGGCGGCGGAGCAAAGCCGGACTGGGGCCATTAAAGCTGCAGTTCAGAAGGTCAGCCGGGAGGTTCTGAGGGTGTCTGTCATCACAGCACAAAGCAAGTGTTGAAGGTTTTGTTGCTGTTTTCAACACCGTCCGGGTGGAGAGAAAGTTTGACGTCAAGTGATGGTTTCAATGAACTCCAGAAACAAACTCAGTTCTGGTCAAGCTTGGTGGTTCTGCTTTTGTTAAATGTAGTGAAATGTAACCTCGAGATCACCTGATACATCACATGAATGTCACAGGTACTTAAATACTGTCATATAAAGGCTAGTATGAGAATATTTAACAAAAATATGAAACCGACCAAACAACATCATTGTTAAAATAGATAAATAGTCCATTAAATCAATTACACAATTATTTTTACGCACTTTTGGTCGTTATACCATTAAATCAACCAGAGCTTCTGTAATGTTTTGTTTAAGGTGTCCGTGTGACGTCATGACCACGCCCCTTCAAGCCCCGCCCACAAGCGATTTGCGCGCTGGCAGAGACGCGACGAGAGACGGTCGATGTCGGAGAAACTTTAATATCACACAAAACATGTACAGTAAAGTAAAATAAAGCATGTCACCATGTTTTAAAAGCGTCGGAGACGGTGGCTTCGTGCTTCTAGTTTACGGCCTGTTTAAAGTGTCAGGTAATAGCGATATTTCCTTCTCACTTTATGTTAAAATCTCCTTTAGCAACCTTCATCAGATAATGTTAAAGACCAAGTAACACTTCGTGTCAATATAGAGTTTACATGCACCTAATGGGCTGTGTGGCTATGGCTGTAACAGGTTATGGTCCCCTGTACAGGATTAAACAGAGTCATTGTGGCCCTTGTTTCTTTACAAGATGCATTATAATGACCTGAGTGTCTTGGATGTAATGGGATTGAGTGGGAATACATAACGCCACTGGAATACATGAGACCCGTCTGTAGATGGAGAGGCTGTAGATGGAGGATCTGTGAATGGAGAGGCTGTAGATGGAGGATCAGTGAATGGAGAGGCTGTAGATGGAGGATCTGTGAATGGAGAGGCTGTAGATGGAGGATC
>JBAJNP010015111.1:0-10276 GCA_036877545.1 Yasuhikotakia modesta | reverse complement strand
TTGTCTTAAGTTTTGTCTAAAGTTAAACAGTGACTAATGATGTACATACAGTATAAATTCAGTATAAATTGGTGAAATCAGTAACAGAAAATAAGGACTAAAACCTACATACCGTAAATGAGTTCA
Organism: Yasuhikotakia modesta; assembly: GCA_036877545.1. Lineage (NCBI taxonomy): Eukaryota > Metazoa > Chordata > Actinopteri > Cypriniformes > Botiidae > Yasuhikotakia > Yasuhikotakia modesta. Next base: position 10,150 of record JBAJNP010015111.1, on the reverse strand, counting down.
AATGTTTCAAATATACTCCATCTGTAATTATACTCACACAATACTATTTATAGTAGACTCATACATCTGGAGATCTGGAGATGTGTGATGTTTATAGCTTCTTGCCACCCTTGGTTTGCTCAGTAGAAGCCTAAAGATGAAATCATTAAGGCATTAAGGAAGTTTTTCTGAACTGCTCAGCAGGGACTTTACAGACTCTCGTAAGATTTTCTAAAACGCTGCTTTTGGAATGATGTGTATTGTAAAAACACTGAATGTCATGTAGCAAGAGAAACATTTATGAATTCATAAAACTATGCACAGTTTCTTTAATATCACATACAGGCAAATGTTTGCTTATTGTCCATTGATTTGTTTGTGTGTCGGCTGTTGAAAAATATAAGCAAAAATAATTTGGTGAGTTTCTACAAGTTAAAATGAAACTGATGTCTGTACATATTAAACAAGGAAATAGCCAAAGCCACAGAGTTTCAATCAAAACAGTAAAATAAGTGAATTACTCATATCCTTTTTGGGAAACAGGTGTGTGTTTACTGACTACTCCTACTGTGTGTGTGTGTATATGTGTGTGTGTGTGTGTGTGTGTGTGTATGTGTGTGTGTGTGTGTGTGTGTGTGTGCGCGCGCTAACTGGTTGGGTTACAAGCAGTGGACAAATTCCAAGTATAGGTCTTTAAATAAGCGGACATGAACATAAGAATAATACACTCTGTGCCCTTCATTCTAAACATATGACATTTAAGCTAACCACTAAAGAAACATAAATATTAATTATAGGACATATAAAAAAGAAGTTACTGATTTCTGTTCCTGTGAAACCACCACACTGTCACAGAGAAACTCACACCTGTTCTTCAACATAAACATTACATACTTTTGCAACCTTCATTACGTTCTATGAAGGTTGCAAAAGCAATGTACTTATTTGTACCGGTGTGAAGCACTCCTGCATACACCACTAGACATAAATATATTTTAGATTTCTATTTAAATTGAATAACTTTAGCTTGAATAGCTGTTGTGAGTTGCTATTGAGCTAAACAGGGGATGTTTATGGGCACATGTTTAATTAGAATAGAGACCATAATGGTTATTTGATTTTAGTGTCTATAGCCTGCATTATCACAGTACTGTATTACATCAGTATGTAGGTATTTTATATATGTAATTTATATAAATATTTAAGCTTTGATCTGAAGACAATTTAGTTGTTTACAGTCTTACAATTATTACATGTTCAAATCATGGCTAAGGGTGTAAAAGGATAAAGCATTTCAGCTTCTGCCTTTTGTCTTATGCTTTTATGTACTACAATGCTCTAAAACTGAGCATTGAGCAACTAAGCATCGTGTCAGCCACGTGTTCTAAACATATGTAGGGAATTTCACACCTGTTCATTTACAAACAAGGTTATACATACAATCTTGACATGATAAAGCCTCAACGTAACATGCGTGTTTGTGTGCATGTTTGTAGATAACAATTTTCATTTATGTCAGCATATCCTATTGCCCAAACATACACATAGGGTATAAAACCCTCTTTCAGCTACAGTGTTGCACTGGCTTTGGAAATCTAAGGTATGACAAGTTCTGTGTTTCCCCTCGTGAGGTTTGTTTTAATATTTTATCAAATTGTCAAATGTTTCAGCTACGTATGAGGTGAAGAAGGAAACTGGGATGTGTTGTATTTAGGTTTTCACATGCTGTCTTTTAATCTATAGTTTACATTTAACATGTAGGCCGTCAGAAGTTATGTTGTATGGCATTGTATTATATATTCATATTTAGCTGTTGATAATCCATCATGTTAGATTATAATATTCTAAACTAGCTTTACCATGTTTTTATATACATTCCTTATCATGTACAGTATATGTTCTACAGTATGGTCTTCGGTTTGGCACATAACTAAACTGTTTTAAACCCAAACTATACTGTGGTTTATTCTGCAGGTCTTTTGCTACCATGTTTGTGACAAAGGTGACTTTTGGCCTGTTGGCCCTGCTGTTGGTCTCTATTGAAGGAATGGTATGACAGCTGTTTATACATATAAACACCTTTCAGCAAATACAGCAAACAAACACTATTTTATATATTATGTATTAATGTTTCATTTTCATGTCTGTGGTGTTCTGACCCAACCTCAAATACAGCCTGGTAAGTCAAACACTATACTATAGACTATACATATGATAATGTAAAGAGCTTTGAGATTAAACTGTTTAAACTCAGTTGATGAGGTAATGTTTCATTAATAAATACTGATGTGTTTTTATAACAGTTGAGGAGGACACTGCTGAACTGTCTGTGTCTGAACTGTTGCATAGAGCCAACTTTGGCATCAGTACGTATATATCACACTCAACAGTACACATCACACACTCAACAGTAAACATCACACAATCAAAAGTGCACATCACACACTCAACAGTACATATCACGCACTTAATAGTACACATCACACTCTTAACAGCACACACCACACACTCAAAAGTGCACATCACACACTCAACAGTACACATCACACACTCAACAGTACACATCAATACAGTCTCAAAACATGTTTTTAGGCAGTGATAGTTAAGTATGTTGTTATTTCTGTGTTAGTCCCCGAACCCGATGAGCCTGAACTATTGGATGACATTGCTGTAGATGAGAGAAACGCTGATCCCTGCACAGCCAAAGGATGCCTCTGGCCCAAGAACAGTGATGGCAAAGTTTGGGTACCTTATGTCATCGCCAGCCACTATTGTACGTCACATTATGATTTGTGTTTTCACTTACAGTATATAATGAATTCAGATTTGACTGCAGAACCTCATTCTAAAGTCTTATAATCTTATGAAAGAAGTTAATATTTCTACAACACCCCTCAGCTTCCCGCGAGGCTGAGATCATCCAGAGAGGCCTGGACTCTTTTTCTTCCATTTCCTGCATTCGTTTTACCCGTCGCAAGAGTGAGAGAGACTATATCAGCATTGAGTCCCGCAGTGGGTGAGTAACAGACCCACAATCACATCAGAAAAACACCACTAATTAGAATGAAGGTGGTTCTGACACTCAGAATGAATGTGTGCATCACTATCATGTCAGCAATTCACTATAATCCAGATCAGAATAAGAATCTGAAGTACAGTAGAAACACAACCACAGTCAGAATAAGCATTACAATTTAAATTCATGATGTAATTAAAAGTTATTCAAGATTGTACGTTGCATTTGAGGATTGGTGAATTTGAGATGTAAAATTATGAAATGTTATTGTGGGTCACGGTTAAGATGTTTCTTTGTATGCGTTTCAGATGTTACTCATACGTTGGTCGCCGAGGTAATGCCCAGACCGTGTCTCTGGCCCGTAGCGGCTGCCTGTACCACAAAACTATTCAGCATGAGCTGCTGCACGCTCTAGGCTTCAACCATGAACAAACCCGCAGTGACCGCGACAATCACATTCGTGTCCTCTGGGAGAACATCATTGATGGTACGTGTACAGTTACAGACTTGTAACTGACAATTACAATGTCAGTTAAAATACATTTATTTGGTGTTGTTGCCAAATTAAATAAGCTGTTTAAACCATTTCTTTAGTGCGTTTAATTAGATGTCAAAGACTTATATATTTTAAGGAGTCACTACTAAATGTTTTGTTTGCTCCTCAGACAAGAAACACAATTTCAACAAAATCAACACTTTAAACCAGGGAACTCCTTATGACTATAACTCTGTGATGCAGTATGCAAGGTGAGTGAGCTGGAGAGTAGGTGAGGTTTCTCTGTGTGTAACATGAACCAGATTGTAATCTAACCGCATCTAACCATGTCAATTAATTTATCAGGACTGCTTTCTCCAAGAATGGAAAACCCACTATGGTTCCTATTCCCAATGGCAACGCTCAGCTGGGCGGAGCTACTCAGATGAGCCAGAATGACATCATCAGACTTAAGAAACTTTACAAATGCTGTGAGTGAAACTCTTTCTCTCTTTCTCAGGGCTGAAGATTTTTGTATGTCACTCTTTCCTCTTACCATGAACATGTGGATGGCTGTAGTGTTTACAAAATCAACATGAAACTTTTTTAAGTTTCTTACTTTTTTAAATTGACCTTTGATGAATTTCCCTTTTAATAGGAACAGCAGAACAGCATTGAGCACCCAGACCAGGAGAACAGGGGGGTGTAAAGACTATGTAGACTGTTTGTGTTTAAACCATGTTACTTAATCATGTAATAAGCAAAAGATGAAATTAATAAAACTTGAATTAAACGCCAAATCATTTGTCCTATCATTTCTCAAAACTCAGACCTGACTCCAGCCAAAATACACTTTCTGAAGTAAAATGCATCTTTCACACTGGTAAATAATGAATAAATTAAATAGCCATACAATTTTAAAAGCTATTGAGAAAAATAATGATAATCTTCAGTACTTGTTGTGATCTGCATCTATATTTTTTATTTGTCTTAATGTTTTGGTCTAAACGGTGTCATTGTAGGACTTGATTGCCCTTAAGCAATATTTGCATATTCACTCACTTTCTCAAAGTCATTTGCATGTTATAATTGAGTTCAGGCCTCCCCTGCAGTTCTCTTGTTTTATTGTGTGTATTTAAGGTCACACACTGAGTAGATGATAGATACAAAATGTTTCTGTAAATTTCAAATTGTCTGTTTTCATAAAGCCTAATTCAATGAATAGCTGTATATTTTATGCTATATATAAGACATATATATGTCAATGAAATAAATGTAAATATTTTTTATACAGAATAAAAGCTGACAGCAAGAATGCAAAATTAACAAACATTTAATTTTTTAACAGTTTTCTGAGCAGAAGTTACAAACACTGAAGGAATCAAACATACACACTAGTGTTAATATACATTTAGCTCTATGTTTAGGGAATGAAATATATTTTCCACAAAACCAGGTGTTTACTGATAATGTTCAATGATAAACACCAATAGCATTTCTATACAGTAAAATCTTCACTTGATTGTAAAACACTTTAATGAACTCAGACGTTGCAGCATCACATTTTATTTCATTTTCATGTTGTGGGTTTAACAGGTTATTAGAAAACACCAATTACAGGCTATGATGTCATAAGATGTTAACATTTATTCAACGTTATTAAATTAATTTCTGTTGTTTTCTAAAAAATCTCTGTAGGATGATGTGCTATTTTCCTACAGAAGATCAGATTGCTTTTTAAAGCCTTTAAAAAAACACAATAAATGCATTTAATACTTTATATACGCTATTAGAAGATAAAGAAAAAAGAAAGTGCATGAGACAGAGAAAGAGAGCGATAGATAGAGAGGTAAATTTAAATGCATTCACCATACAACACGGTTGTGGTGTTCTGTGTTTTTTAGTCTGTTGAGTGTTTTTGTTTTGGAAAATTGCACTAAGGTCATTTTTGGAGTCAGCATAGAGATTAGCAGTGATAAATATATCTGTGCATGTCATCAAATGCATAATTTGGCATCTTGCTGTGCAGAATGACACTTCTTATCTGTTTGAGCATGCTGGGGCTTTTTTGAGCCGCTTTAATTCTTAGGATATGACAGCACAGGCTTCACTGCATGTCATGGAATTTCTGTCTGGACTGTAAGATGAGTTTCTTTGTGAAGGTGCAGTTCTCTCTCCTGGCAGAGGGTGTGAAACAAACACACGCGGGGGATGCATGAGGTGGTATGTGGCAGACGGTATCTTAGCAACAGCACACTCACAGGAGAGCTGCAGAAATGAAATAGCTCTTCAAAGTGATATATCTTACATTTACTGATCCAATGATAGCATCTTTACAAAGACATGCAATGTTGATAGTAAGGAGGGATTTCCTTGAACTCCGAACACACAGGGGCAACAAATGTATCTGACCTAATCTAACCCAAATAAAAAGTTTAATGTTAACTGTGTGAATGACAGTAACAGTTTACTGTAGCATCATTAGCTAGGCTAAATTATTACTGTACAAATTTTATCTTATAATGATGCCATAATTATTTGTTCTCCTAATACATGAAGAAAGCAATTAAGAATAAGAAAATTGTGTAGTTTTTACTGATTTAATGCATTAATCTTTAGAGGTTTTAAAATAATGAACAAATTACTGATAAAAATTGGTCAAAACAAAAATGACACACAAAATCTAACCTATTTACTTTTCCTTATCAGGCAACTACTGTATCAAACACACACCATTTTTCCACATGGAGAACAAACTCTCTCTTTTAACTGGTATCTCTTAAAAAGAGCAATGTTGCTCTGAATTCTCCTCCGCTGTGTCTTCATCAGTTCCTCCTGGACCACAGCGTTCTGTAGTTCATCCAAAACCGTCTTCCTCGTTTCCCCATCTGCTCCTCAGGAGGTGAGAATGGGTTTGAAAAGACCCCTGGGGGCTGTCTAAGCTACTTCCCTCTCTCTCTGATCTTTTGCTCTGTCTCTCTATCCCTCTTTCTCTCTTATTGTAACAGATGGATGTTTACCATGAGAGCATCGGTTCAAGACCTAAACAATTGCTCACACACTCCCCCAGGTCTCCTTTATTCATTTAAATGGGATTGAAATCACCATGGGTTGCATTGACCAGGAAGCTGATGATTCGATGCTTAGAGCACCTTTTTAAACGCCCCAGAACAACAGCTAGCAGATCTTGCAGTTAGAAGGTGTCGTTGTTCTGATCTGTTACATCATAAATATTTCTGATTGTGAGATATGAATATATACAGTTCTGTGAACTAAATAGTTAATAGTTAATTAAACATTGTGTGTGTATTATTTCAATTCTCCAAACCATTACTTTTACAATCTCATCTTTAGTAATTCAATCTTTAAAAGCAGCAACAGTCTCAGACTACACAAGGAAATTTGGAAAATTATATAAGCACACATATAAGCGTTGATTTATGATATCAAACAAAATTTTGATATCAAAATTTCTGTGTGCAAAGTAAAGTGTGGAGGGATTTTGTGACCGTTGCATGATATTAAAAGACAGTGTGATTTTGTTATTCATTCTCTATGCTGTCAGTTTAACACACTTTGCTCTCTTGTGGCATGTTTTTTTATCTCCAGGTATTTTTGTATTGTGGTGTTTCATATGAAGATTTTTTCTTCAGTGTTCTGTAAAAGGATTATAAAGCGTACTGTAGCTTTGCATTTTGTACTTTGGAGATGGTCTGCTGTGATTCAGCTCATGTGAGTCATGTGATTTCTGTGTGACAAGAGCTGTCCATGATGCTATTCGTGGAATTTGTCTATTAGCAAACACAGCATAATAACAAACCCTAATCCAGCCAACCATCTCTCTGTCTGTCTCTCTCTCTCTCTCTTTCTCTCTGTCTCTGTCTGCACAGTTTGTTCAGGATTTTCTTCAGCTTTTGAGCTTCAAAAATCTTATAAATAGTCATAAATCATTAAAACTCAAACACTTACTAAAACATTCACCCAGACAGACAGAGAAAAACCCACACACCTTCACAGACACCATCAGAAGAGACACAAACCATCAATAAGACCACAGAGAACTCAAGAGATGAGAAAGACGGAAAGGGGGAGAAAAAAAGAGACATTAGGAGAGGTGGGAGATCTGGTAGGTTGTAGATTAAGCTTGAGGACAAATATATTCGTTCTGTCTGCTTCTTATTGGGTGTCTATCTCTTTTCCTCTGAAAGAATTATTCTGAAGGAAAAAAATGAGAAAATGGAGTGGAACTGAAGCACAGGAAATTTGTTCCATCTAATCCCCGTAACTGGAGAGATCTGTCAAGGAATATTCCTTCTTTGTCACATTCTCTTTCCTTAATAATACACACACACACACACACACACACACACACACACACACACACACACTCGTTTCTTGTCACAGATTGCTGCCATGAGGCATGAGGTTTGGCACCCCTCATTCCAGAGCAGCTTGTCATGGTCTGAGCGTGAAATTGAAGGGATGTATTACTGATTTCATGTTGCTCAGTTAACTTCCCTTGGCTGTCATGCTCATGTAGCACGGCTAGCAATGCCAATGAGTTAAATAACAGTTTATGCATGCCAAGTTATTGTCAACACAACATGCTCTGTGAGTCACCATGAACAAAAGGACAAATACTGTATTTTATAAGTGTTAATATCTTCGGTCATATTTTTATTAAACTGACTGTCTTCGTTTATTCGGTTTATTTATTGCTAGGGATTGTAAGTGCTCTGTTAACAGCAGCCTCTGTTATGCTACTTTTGTATTCTAGAAGCTACTCAACCACTGTGATAAACAAAAGGGTTATTTCTTTTGTTGCTGAAATAATACGGTCTAAATGTGCGGGTAGAGTTTGTATTCAGAGAGAATGTCTCTTCTAAAAATAACTGTCCTTCCCTTACTCACACCCTCAAAGTAGAGACATCAAAGACATCAGGATCCTAAGAAGTCTAAATGGGTATTAAAGAGATACAACATGAATACAAGCTTGAGGTGCAGAAGTTATTTTGTGTTCCTTTCATTGTAAGTCTCTTTTTTCTTACAAATACATACTGTTATGTTATATTGGATGAGTGTGGATGAAGGGTTGAAGTGTGGCCCTGTTTACACCAGAAAAACAGATGTTCATTACAGACACAAACTGTGTTTAAACCTACTTCACCTGTGACCGCCTGTGATTGGTTTTGAGGTCTCTGGTTTAATTGACTTTATATATGTTTCATTCATGTACATATATATTTACGTGTTGCAGACATGTGACTGCAGGCTGAATGAAGAAAATGCAAAAAAATGCAAATATACTTGCACATTAATTTGATGTTATGAGTAAGAAGAACTCCTTTGAGGTACTCAGTGGTTTATTTACAGGTGAGCAGGTGTCCTTCATAGTTATTCACTGAGCATCAGGACTGATTAGCATTCAAACACCAAAAACGTGACGTTGTCCCATGTGCCTCCATCTCCGACAATCTCCTGTGTTTTAATTGGTCAGATCACAATTCAATCTCAAGTGATTTTACACCTGTTTTAAACAGCATCAAGTGCTACCCAGTTGTGAGGAAACAGATGCTAACGTCAGTTGAGTTTCATATCACCATATAAACACCTGTTCCATTTAAACAGCTCAAATATAAGCTCAGACCAGGCAGCCATGATGGCTTTAAAGTGGCTGTGCTGAAGTTTAGAAAGAGTCTTTTAAGTGTTTCAGTCACGATGCTGAGGGAATTTAAGGACGGGTGCGAACGACCTGTTTTTCTCAGATGCTTATTTCTAGCAGCACTGCGTCACAGAGAGAGAAAACTCCTCTAACCACATGACCCGGTGCGAAAGTCAGAGAAATCTCCTGACTTCAGCGCACTTTTTACACTATTAAAAATGTCTATTCAATTCCACCTGTGAATGAAGACCTTCGAATCAATTATTAATGAAGAATCTATAAAAAAGTAAATTGTATACGCACATTATATGAAATATAGATATTTAAAAAGCTAAATATAGATATTATTGTCTCAAATGTTCTTCTTTTAGAGACTAGATACATGCATTCACCATGGCTAATAATAAAAGGGATCGAATGAATGTTGTGGAAACAGATTAATCCGCTTTGTGCCAGAAGAGCAGGATGAGAGGAACTGCCAGAAACAGGAAAATAGAACCAGTCCATATGGTGCCCACAGAGAGAGAGAGGGAGGGAGAGAGAGGAAGATACAGAGACAGACAGACAGAGAAACAGTGAGAGCAAAAACAAATTGGCCAGTTGTGTAATTTGATCAAATCAAACACAGAATTGAAACTGAAACGCACTACTGCAAATATTGGAGTAGCTGAATAAATCAGTTTGTCTTTCCCTGTGTAAAACGTCTCTCCTCAGGGATCCAGAGTAATGACTGTTATTATGAGCAGAGGTGTGAAATAACCACAATTGTTGTGGTAAAACTAAAGTCTGTGTATATTACAGTCTGCTATTGCCCTTCAGTCCTGTGAGAAAATGCACTTACTGTTATAGATGACTGTGATGTGTAGGATCAACAAATCCAGGCATTTTCATATTGTTTAAGTAAATATATGCACATCTAAAATTACAATAAAAGACGTCATCGCATCCAGACTTGCTTGCTGTTAAACAGATGTTTACACTCCCCCAAGGCTCCTTTAATGTATTACTGATTTGCCTT
>JBAJNP010015109.1:0-10277 GCA_036877545.1 Yasuhikotakia modesta | reverse complement strand
CTGTCTCAGTTCTTATGGAGGACATTATATATGAGCACTATGTAAACCCATCCCTGTGTGTGTGTGTGTGTGTGTGTAAATATATATATATTATATATACACACACACACACACACACACAATATTAATTCCTTATTTGTTGGCTATATGTGTCTGTGAAATATGACCTTATTTTGGCTTGATGGCTTTTATTTTGGTAATTTATATGCAACGCATCCCCAGATATCTAACGCTGCAATGTCACACCATTCTGAGGAAATCCCTGAGTGCTCCTGAAAATGAGTTTTTGGCAAGTTGCTTGAAGACGCGCTATTCCCTGCAAGCCACCCAGGCTTTGTTAGCGCTGCTGGCCTGAGCCCACAGACTTCAAGACACCTATTATGCTGGACTCATTGGGGCAGAAAGTGCAAGAGCCTTTTCTGCAGTCATGGGGCCACAGTGGCATTATACACTGAGTATTAGATATTTGTGAGTCATATAAACAGTGCAGAGGCTGCCTGGAGAACTTTTGATAATTGGGAGTTATATAAGTGCCCAAATCCTCAGCGGAGGCTTGGAGGAGTTTCTTCACCTCCTGATTTTTTTTCTCCTATTACGTATTTTTAAAAAGCCAAGACGGCCTCGCAGTGGAGGTGACAAATCCTTTGACATAAACTGTTGTGTAAAGGTTAGAGTCTTCAGGAAGAATTAAGATTAAGTTTTTTGTGGTGTGTGTTTAACAAATGAAATTGGTGTTTGTGTTTGCTGTTGATGGTTGTTTAATGCTGTTGTGTCCAGGTTGAATGCAGGTCAGCATTCTTAGACAAGGTTTGTGGCGGCAGGAGAATGGAGGTTTTATAAATCAGTGATGGCAAAGTGCACCACAGTTCGCTGTCAGGAGGGAGGAGTCAGTTGTCAGGAGGGAGGAGTTAGCTGGGGGGGGCTGTTCCAGGAAGCAGACAAAACGTCTCTTATTTTCAGGACTCTGTTTTTATTGTCTGAATACATGAATTGTTAGGAAACCTTTTCCTGGCAATGTCTGTTAATGGTGTGTGTGTGTGTGTGTGTGTGTAAATATATACGTATATACACATATTTCATATATGTAGTATTTGCATATGTCTGAATTTGATCATGGCAAGACTGTGATTGTACTAAATTAGTTTAGGTGTGTCGTATTTGTTAAAAAATTTAGTAGGTCTGGTTTCATTTGGATTCTTGTCCTAATTAGGGCTACTTTAAAAACACACACTACAGTGAGTTCCTGCGACCGTAGGAAATATCTGAAATTTCATTTTCACTGCTTTTCATTTCACCCCATCAGGCAGAAAGCAAGGCACATTTTAATAAATAAATATACAAACAAACAAATAAACACTTTTGTTTTTCTTTGATCTATTTCTTTTGTCCTCAGGGGAGACTTTTTTCAAACGCAGTCAAGTGAGTCTCACAAAAAATATTGGCTTTCGTTTCATGCAGCAACCCCTACCAGTCGAGAAGCTAAACGCAAAACAAACAAATAAATAAATAAACACTGTCCAGTCATGTGAGAGACCCAAACATACAAAGCATTAACGTTCACCCACTTTCCTCATCCCCCTCTGGTCGCGGCCCCAATTATAAACAACATGAATTTGCCCCGGTGCGGGTGGGTCCTCCTGCCCTGTGCAGCTGGCCGGTGTGAAGCTCTGCTCTCTGGCTGTCTATCCCCCCGCCACCCCAGCTGCGAGAGACCCAGCGGAAAGGACGGCAGGCTGAGGCGTTCAGGCGTGACCCTGACCGGGGGCACAAAACCAGCCGCCTCCAGCAATGTCCTCCGCCCGCCTCACAAACAGGGATTTAGTTGCCAGCGGAAACCTCTCCACCTTCATTCATGTACATCCTTGAGAGATCCTCGCATATCTCGCACCTCCTTTGGGAGGTTTTCTGAAGGCATGCGGTGGATACAGTACAGTGTGAACAGCTTTGAAGTGTTAGCAAAGTTTTAATGACCATCCATGTTTGTTTTTGGGTCTTTAGGATGCAAACAAAGAATACAGGAAAGTACACAAAGGCAATAAGCACATCTTGAACTCATTTGTGGAGACGGCTGTGGTGTCATTAGATTAGAATTAGAAATGAAAGAAATACAAATTTCCTATATTTTCTGGTTGTATTCTGAAAATAATTTTATATGGTCAAGTATTTGCACAGTACTGTAAATGTGATGTCTATATGTTAAATACTTAATTTGAGTCTTAATTTTACTTATCATAATTAATTTAGCTGGCTTAACATAATTTTTCCTTATTTATTTGGCCCATCTTTCTTTGTTCCACTGTTCATATGTGTTTTTTATTATTCATCTCATTTGATGGTTTTAGGTGGATATTTTCTGTGTGGGCCCTTCCAGAAGGGCCGGCCTGGGGCAGAGGCCACCAGTTAAGCATTTTAATGGTGGATTTGATATCAGATTATACATGTATCTGCTCAAACGACTTAATGGAGTTTAAGAGACAAGATCCTATTAATAACAGCGCCGCCCCTGGGGCCAGTCTGCTACCAGCCTCGCAAAGATCTAGCATGCGAAAGAAACCCAACTTAGTATTCTTATCTTTTTAATATAGCCTGTTACCCCTTTATTTGTTTAGAAGTAATATTCTTTCAAACACATTGAGCCATTCGGTGCAACAGCAGTAATTGCTCCAAAAGATGAAGTGTGTTTTGCCTGAGGACAAACTCTGATCATTAGGCAGGAGACTCGAGTCATATTCTATCATTTTTTCCTCAAATTCCCTCTCGTTTTCCCTTCGTCTCCCAGTAGGGATCAGAAACAGCCTCCCAGGACTCTAATCCAAGCAGGTTCTGTGTTCGCTTCATAACGCAGCTTATCCTGTTTATTCCTCTCCCTCACTGTTTTTCTGAGGCTAATGAGAGCATACGTTGCTTTATTTTTCTGCATCCTGTTACTGTACACCTTGTTAAGGTACGTCGCCTCACAGAAGCGCATAAGTTAATCGGCTTTGGTCATAATGATGACAGACTATACAGCGTATAGCGCTTTAGCTTTCAGTGTTGTGTCACGTAGGGTTGACCCAGCCGAACAAGGATCTGGACTGTAGACACTTTACACTGATCAGAAATGAATGTTTAACTGGGCTGAAACCCCCAGAAAGTGTAGAATAAGTGGCTGCATTATCTCTCTGTCAGCCCAAAGCCTGGTTTACACACAATTTGTTTGTTCCCTATGGCTGTAAAATGATTTCTCGTGTGGGAACGTAATCTGCATCACAAAGAAAGATGTTCTTTATAGAAGAGCTCTTGGCTGTTAAAGCAGGTGGTTCGGTTTGTTTGTTTGTTTATTCATTTGAAATCAGCAGTTAGAGGTGTTACGTTAAATAATGTTCAGTTGTTTTTAAGTAAATGCTTAATTTAATATGTTACATGAGTGAGTTTGTACATATTATTCACAGAGAGGGTGTCTGTTTAGCTAAGCGTTTGCCAACATATTACAGACAAAGATAAGCAACAACAGGCTAACAATGTTAGGCTGCAAGAATGTTTTCCTTAGGTTTCTGTTCTAACAAAAACTTTAACATATTTTGTGTTATTTTGTGATGTTATTTTGTCATCCAGTACTTAGATGTTTCATTAACGTTACTGCTTGGTTATAGAAACTTTATTCAAACATTTAATTCTGTGGCATTTTTATAATGTTTCTATAACTTCTTAAGAATAATGTTTTTGATATATGACATGCAATGTTTAGTTGCTATTAGTTCTACTAATGTTATTGCTAGAACGTTTTTTGATAACTTTAAAGCTCTTTACCAGCTAACAGGGAATGTTGGCTAATGTTCTTTCAGATACATATCAGATATTGACAGTCTGATGTAGGCTAATCACAGGTCTGGAATCGGTGACAACAAAGACCATGGAATTATTTCCTGTTTTTCAGATATTAACATCCAACCAAATAAAAATAAATAACCAACTTTCACACAAAGGTATTTCTCGCGAGCGCGTACCTCATTTCAAGCACAATTAACTTGAAATGGAGAGCTGCTGGATCAATAGTCCCCAGTTGATCCGGGGGGCTGTCACTGTGTGGAAATGGCACACATATGGTAATACACTAGCTTAACAACAACTTAGAGGATTTACTGTTTTCAGACCAGCATGAATAACAAACAGTCGTCCACCCCCTGGGAGCCATTTTGTTTTATCCCAGCCTCAATTAATCTTTCTGGGGGAGGATACCATTTAAGATAAATAACTGGGGGAGCTGAGGAGAACATACTGAGGAGCTGAACGGTAAACTATGCTAATTATGAAAATGAAATCCGTTATTTATGGAAATGATATGCGTTTCTTATAAGCTCTGCTGTACATCTGAGAGAGAGATTTTCTATTGTTAGGCAGATTTTAAGTGTTTGTAGCCCTAAGCTTATGATAATGCATAAGCATAACAAAATTTTGCCATCAAGTCACAGGTTTCTTAACATTTAACAGCAAATTAAAGGCAAGTGGTCAAAACATATTTATATATCTAGAATGCCATTGGAGGACCATAAAATTTTGTGTATAGTACTGTGATTAGCTTAATAACATGTCAGTGCTGTGTGTGTATCATGGATAATTGTGTCTATCTAGACCAAATTGTAATACTTTTGAATTTCCATTTCTGTTTGGATGTTTCCTTAAAAGGTTGCTGCTTATGTAGGCACTTTATTCGATTTTGGAACGGAGCCATTGCATAATACACTGATTCTGCAGGTTCTGTGGTCCCGAGGCTTGTTTTAACTCCAGCACCGAGCTGTTGCTGATAAGTGCAAATGCAGACAGGCATGTAAAGAGGCAGCGTCACGTCAGATGATAAGAGAGCTGAGGTCAGTTCTACATTGATTTCCTTCAGGTGTTGAGTTGATGTGTTTCATTTGATCATGAAACTTGGCCCCTGCATTTTATTAACTGTTTAGCCACTTGTATTAGAATTGACTCTGTGTCAGAGTCTCAGACCAGGTGTGAAACTGAGCCAGTCACTGTGTGTAATCAGCTATCAGCCAAAGTGCCTAACTATGTTGTTTCTTGGTGTAAAGTTATTTAAGTGGGTAGTAAGAGCTTATATACTTTTAAGCATGTTCCTGTTTTTGTTGTGAAGTACTTTCCTGTGCTTTGAGGACCCACAATGAGAAATTTGGTTTTAATTTAAAAAGAGTCAGTGATTCATGGAAGTAGGACCCGGCAGTCATGCTCTGTGTCACACAACTGGGGCGCTGCTGTTTTTTTCCCATAATGCATCACCTTCCGTCTGTCTGCTGTGTACAAGCATGCGCATGCTGATGCGTCTCTGAGGTTTTTAAGGAGATCTAGTTCATCGGGGTGAAAAAGTGTGTCGGTTTCGCTTATGATGTTTTTAAAAAATCATCTACTGCTCCACATGAGGCAAAAAATGAAAAAATTGCTCCACTAGAGGCAGTACCTTGAAATTGACAGCTGTTATCTCGCTCCAATGTGCGACACCATCTGCTGCCGATGCCAGACAACAAAAAGGGTTAATGTTCTATGTTTCTGTTGGCACTCCATGCACAACCAATCACAGTGTGTTTATTCCCTGTCTGCAAAGTGTATCGTCCAATAGAATAGAGTTTTGAATGGCCTGGCTGTTACATTTAAAGATGTGCTTCACTCCAAGGGTAAGAAATGTTTGGGACAGTGCTAGTAAGTATTGATTAAAGATGTCAAAGAAGGGAGCATTTCTCTTAAGACAATTTTTTTGTGATGTCACTCAACAATTTTATTGTTGTGTCTTAGCTTTGGAGGTTCTGTAAAGTTATGAGTTGGGCAGAAATTTATCAGTGGAGTGTCTGACAGTGTTCAAGGTCCACAGATGTACATTATTAAATTAATGGGACATAAGCTCTTTTGATAGCTTTCAGAGAGGATGTTGCCTGCTGACATTAATTACAAGCAAAAGAACAACTTGTGTGTAAGTAAACAATGACAGAAGTTTCGTTTTTCAGTAAGCTATTCCTATAAAAATAAAAATACTGCTTTAAGATGCTGCTCTTATCTTTACTTGTAACGTTATTAGTATATGAATGAGTAAAGCTAAAAAATAGATTGTGAGCGAGGCGCGTCAGTCTTCATGGTGTGAGATCTGTTGTGGTGATAAACAAACAGAAGGACTCTGGACACATGGTGAGATGAGACTTGTGCAGTGGTCAATAATCTATTACAGCACACTGGCCTCCACAGAGTGACAAATGCCCATCACTGAAATAGAACCGCAGAGGTCAATGTTGGTTTGGTGACCTCAGCCCCAACAACAGAGACTGGAGTGGTTTTACACATGCAGTCACTGTCTCCAGGGGCAAATACAGCCACAAGCAAAAGAGCTCAGTGTTTGGAGACAAACATCAGCGCATCATAACTCAGAAGTGGTGGAATACACATGTGGTACTTTGGAATTTAATCCATTGTATGGAAATTGGTAATTCATCGGTAACTGGTAATGTTCAAAAGGAGGCTTTTATCTCATCACAGTTGGTTAAATAGACAATTAAATAACCGAATAACAGACTGTCTATCTGGGGTTCTAAGAAAACCCCATTTAACTTCCATGTCAACTAACTCTCATTAGTCTTAGTAAGTATTAATAGACTGTCTGCTTAATATTGGTTAACATTTTATTTTATGCACAGTTTTCAACCACACGTCCTCTGCAGTGCTGTTCAATAAACCCTGCTTAGCTCCTCTAATTAATTACAACATCGTATCTGTTGCTTGACCAACAGATCAACATTTTTTTCCACTTAAAGTGGTAGTTTAAGTTCAGAACTTTTCTGCAGAGTAATTTTTACATTCCTAACAGAATAAAAAGCACCAAATCTGAGTCACATTTCAGAAGCTCCAACACATTTTAAGCCTATTTTTACCCGGTGTGCAATGTGTTTTGTTTGGTCTTTCCAATGTTTTTTTAGCAACAAGCATAAAAAACATTCCACACCATGAAGCCAAGTACATCATTTGTAAATAAATCCTTATACTGTACTCAGTATCTCTCCAGTGATTATGTAGATATCAGCACATTTTTGTATGAAAAATACATTCCCTCTCACAGTTGTAAATCACTTCAATCAATCATTCTGACTGTTTTAGATATTTTTACAAATTTTACAGATTTATACGCCTTCGTTTGTCCTGTTTATAATGCATGTTTGTTGTGATTCCAAAAAGTGTTTTTTGTAAGTGTCTGCTGGCTGGTTTAATGTCTGAATGGGTATGAAATGTTAGTCTCTGAGAAACAAAACCAAAATGTAGTTAAAAAAATGTTCATGAATATTAATCAGATTGTTTTATGTCCTGCACTGTGGCTGACAGAAAGGTCTTGTGTTTACGGTTGAGTTGATGGAGAGGAATTAATCCAGTGGTTGTGTTGAGGTTATTTATTTAGCTAAAGAAACTGTGAGTCTGGACATTGTTGCTTTAATGTGTTGGGTCTCTGCATATCAGCATCGTGGCCTCCATGTAATAATGATAAGAACAGACGTGAGACATGTAAGTAGCAAATCGATAGCAAATTAAATTTTTGGCACTGAGGCACTTTTTGAATCACATGTAATTATCCCTGTCAGGCAGAATTAGATCTCAGTCACGTCACCTGTTTTTAAGTCTGTTTTAGATTGGGACACAGCAATATGTTACGGTGCATTTTATTGGAAATTAGACCTAACAGCTTAAAACTGAAATCATTATTGTATACTTACTATTTGCAAATGAGGGTAAGACAAACAGACCATTCTGAGCCCTTTGTCATGTTCTTTGCTCAGGAACTGAGTTTTGCAGTTTTAATTACTCTTGCTTTCCCAACTTTATTCCTAATCTGTCCGTGTTCATTTTTCTCCAGGTTTCTGTGTGTGAGGAATATCAGTGCATTCTGAACAGACCGACATTAACTGCACCTGACTGACACAGCAAAGACTCTTGTATGCGCTTGTAAAATGCGCTTGTAACTGCAGAAAAACCCCCTTTTAATAGACTTACACCTCATTTGGCCCCTAAAGCCCATTGAGGGCTCCCAGAGGAAGGCAGGTCCCCTCGGGACCACAGGCTGTTTCTCTCTTCTCTGTGCTGAAAGGGGGAGAGCGCTGATTAGAGAATCGCCTCTATCTGGAGACTACAGCAGGACAACACAGCGTTTTCTCTTTCAAAACAAGAGGCCAGCCTGTCTGACCTCTGTCACCACCAATGTGTGTCACCACAATGATGACAAACACACACACACAAGGCAGAGGGACACCCTTGCTTGATAGGTTTCGTATTATGTAAATGTGTGTTTGTGGTTGTATTCTTACTTTGTGTTCAGTGGTTGAAACGCAGCTCTTTGGTGCTGGTTAAGAACACACACACACACACACACACACACCTCCAGAATCATCAGTCTGTCATATTTAATCTTTGTCAGTAGGTAATTGTATTATTTTAATTTTTGTATACATGTAGCGCATCTGGATGATGAATATAATTCATAATTCATTCTGTAATTCATAAAGTTTTTGTCAGTCAGATATTGATATCTGCAATGTGTTCTTTAAAAATGTTTTTTCTAGAAACGTCCAGGTTGTTTTTTAGACCTTGTATAAACGTTATTGCTTGGTTATTAAATCAACGTTTTTGATATCACAATTAAAATTGTTCATATGATATTCACACAAAACTTTTTGATAACTTTAAGAGAACTTTTTGGTGACTGATAGCAAATGTTCTGAGAACGTTCCCTGTTAGCCGCGAAGGTGCTAAACGAAAACAAAACAACTAGAATTTATACAGAAATTTCTTTTAGGTTTATCAGGTTCAGCTGATGGCTGAAGCGATTGCCTCACTAACCCGCTTATGTGCTGCAATATGGCAGATTTCCACAAGCCAGGCTTGGGTGAAGTGGTCATTAGAACCAAACACTGTCATTTGAAATGGATCGTTGCTCTTCTCCGTATTATTCTCTGGTTTTAATATGGAGATGACCTTCTCTGGAGGGGCGGTTATAGCCATAAATTATGATGAATACCAATCGCTGTTTGTGATATGCCCCAAAAAACGTGTGCATCACGGTGTCATATTAATTGCTGCATGCAACCTTGCGATCTCTAAAAGTCATATGTTATGAATTTGTTGGTGGCATTGTTTACGCCGCATTGATCATGCAAACATGCGTTTGGAAAACAAATGGCTTGTGTGTTTTTTGGAAATGATTCAGAAAGGTCTGGCGCTGATGTTGTGTGGCTATTATGCTTGTTACATTGTTTCAAACACTTTTATCACTTTTTAAAAATATTTCTTTCTGGAAACGGATTTGCTTTATTGTGAGGGATGCCTGCTGACACAAACGTGTGTAAGACCTGCTAGTTGCTAGTTGTAAACATAAAACCAGTTAAATGACAAGCCATCAGGTTTGCGGGCAAATCTAACATTATGATATCTTTGATATGCTTGTATTTATGACCGCGATCATCTCTGTTGAATGAAAATGATCCTTGCTGACATAATGCGTGCTGTCGATTATGGGATGGCTTGACCTCGGTTACCTAGTTACGCATATTGGATGCAGTAATTGAATACACGCAGTAAACGTGCAGCTATTTCTTTGCATGCTCGGTAGCTGCGCTGTCACTTTCGTCCAACGGATATCTTACAGCATGTGTGAATGAAGGCTATTCCCGCCTCAGACAAATAAAAGGGTTGTTGGTGATTTCATGAATCGTAATGCGCGTGTGATGTGCACACTTTTGAGGGCTTAACCAAGCACAGCCTCGGGCTCCTTCTGTCTTGTTCTGAAAGGTGACATCCAATGTTCTGATAAGGCACTTAATGTACACGAAGAGCCCTTGCGTAGCTCAATTATTCATTGGCTTCTTCAACAGCAGCCTTTGTCTACACACGGGGCGTATTGTCTCCATATTAAGTGAGGTTCTGTGAAGATTTGAAGAGCTCCTTGACTCCTCCAAGTTGAAGCGCGGCTGAGGTTAAGTGGTCTCTGTGCTCACAGCACCCATCTCCAGTGCTGCGTGACAGCTGGGGACTGGGATGTTGCTATGGTTATGCCTCCTTCTGTTGCCCCAGACTGCTCATTTGAGACTGGAGCCGTCCACAACCCTTTCAAAACAATTATGTGGAGATCAGTAAACTTCCATAGGTCTCTCTCATCTCTACTCTTCTCTCTCTCTTTCTCTTGTCTCTCTCACTCTCTCTTTCTCTCTTTTTCTCTCTTCTCTTTCTGTCTCTCTCTTCTCTCTTTTCTCTCTCTCACTCTCTCTTTCTCT
>JBAJNP010015107.1:0-10278 GCA_036877545.1 Yasuhikotakia modesta | reverse complement strand
CTGGTTTAAAGAACCTTTTCATGATATGCTAATTTTTTGAGATAGGAATTTTGGGTTTTCATGAGCTGTATGCCAAAATCATCAATATTAAAACAATGAAAAGGCTTGAACTACTTCAGTTGTGTGTAATGAATCTAAAATATATGAAAGTCTAATGTTTATCAGTACATTACAGAAAATAATTAACTTTATCACAATATGTTAATTTTCTGAAAAGGACATGTATTTGTGCCTGCTGTATTATACATGTATTTATAAATGTGGGGTGTATTCTTGTTTAACGCTCACCGCTTTGTACATTTGTCTGGCCATGTATGCCCTGAGTATGCACTGCATGGCCAGAGCTGCAGCCTGCTTGCGTCCGTAACACATTCTCTGGACATACATGCGCTGATATTTCTGGATGATGATCGCAGCCCGTGTGCGACGCAGGAAGTTTGCGAGGCTAATTATGGAGGAAAACAGAGGTTAACACATACTCTGTATAATCATTAAATTGCCCCGCCCACTGTAAGATAAGTCCCTCCTCCTCACCAGCGGGCTTGGTATCCACGAACGTATCGCTGAATGGTTGTGGCTGCGTGTTTCATACGCAGGAACTTCTTACGTGCCAACCAGCAGCGGATAGTTTTTTGGATGCGGATACAAGCGGCACGCAGTTTATCTGCACGGAGTTTCTCCAGGTACGCAACCTGACCCGCCCGGAAAAAGATCTTGGTTTTCCCGAACTGGTATTTGTCTGGATCCTTTTGAAAGGGCAAAAGTAAATATACAAGCATTTTAGTGCAGCGCAAGTTAGATTATTTCTTAGTGTATGAAATCTGACTTGAAAATGTGATTAGTGTTTGCTTGTGCAAAAGTTAACACCAACTTCTGGTGTTCTTGGTTGTATGTAGGGGGTTGTATGCAGTTGCTAAGGGATATTTGTGGGCTTACATTGTTGCTTTGTTTGATGCTCACCAATTTTAAAGCAGAAACCACCTATTTATACTATTCTGGCCATTAGATATTTGTTGATATTTTTTAACTCATTTTGTTGTCACGTAATTAAATGTGAATCTATTATCACACTAGTATATCACAAATCCATACATGGAGTCTGTACTATATACATACCTCACAGTAAACATATTTAAGATATAATTTTAACAAAGGATAGAATGTTGATCATTATGTGTTGCTATGCAATTGCCTAAAATCGGATGTTGTCGCGCAGTACCTGCACCAGTTTCTCCAGAACGTTCCTGCAGGTCATCTTCTTATCTGTCAACACATCTTTCTGTTTCATCAAGACACGATACCTGCTAAAGAACTCCTGATACGTCCACCTAACAACAACAAACAACAGCACACACACAGTCAATCAGTAAGTGTCCGACAAAGGCAGGGCAGTATTGCTGTATGGAAGTTCAATGTACCTGGATGGGAAGCCAGCTGCAGAGATACGAATTGTTTCCAAAACTCCACAGGCACGCAGCTGTTGCACTGCCCTCTTGGGGTCAAATCTGTAAATGAGCAAAGTCACAGCTCACCAATCACCATAAAAACTGTAAAACCTAGATAAATGCAGGCCAAAACATAACATTAGATTTCAGAGTTAACATTCTAAGAAACAGAATCTCATGCAAAAATAGCCTACTAGGGGATCCACCAATCAGAAATGTTCCCTTATCTTATGATTGCTTGAAATGATTAGTGACTATATTATGCAATTCCATGTCTGTTGCTCACAAGAATTTATGCCTTTTGATTAACGTACTGACTTATTACTTCATGCAGTCAGACACCTGTAAGCATAAGATATTGGTTTCTTTGCTTATGTTCGCAACGCCATGGCTTTCACCACTACATAAACGTGAATAACTTGCACCTACAGTAATTCTGATGACATGAATGAAGCATCAGAAGATTCTAAAATTCACAATATGGCACATTTAAACACTGTTAAAAAACTCACGTGAAGGCAAATTTGTGATCATTGGGTTTGATGCAGCGAACATAATGAGGTGTGGTGGCATTCAGCGTCTCCATCAGCAACTGCAAAGAGTTCCGGAACTAAAGAGTAGAGAAATTACATAGCCAGTGTTTTTATTTATCCAACCAATCATACAATTTATGTAGATAATTAATAACCTACAGAAAAAAGTATTATTAATTCATTTATTCATTTGGCAGGTGCTTTTTAATTAATTAATAAACTACCTGCAGTCCGACTGTCTTCTTGTGTTCTTTGCTGGCCTGGCCGGTTTTACTCTTGTCTGGTCTGACGCTGAGACGAGTGCGTCCCCCAGTCGATGGAGCTGCACCAGTCGGACTTGTGGCTTTCTCCTCGTCCTGGAACAGCTCCACCAGAAGGTCAAACTGGGGAATACAGCAAAAAGAAATGTAACATTTATGCCGGGTAGACCAAAGAATGTTCAGATATTTTTACAGAGGTGCTTTCTACGAAACAGAACAAGGACGTATAAATGACTGTTATAAATGACTTTGAAAGTATTTTTTAAGTAAATTATATAATGAAATATGTAACAGCTTATTGTTTATATATTGTTTTTATTGTTACTTATAATTTTGATTAAGAAACAATTTAAACAGGGACACTGCAGCTAAATATCATTTAACATTTGTCTTCTGAGTGTTTAATCCCAGATTGATTTTTAACTATTTATAAATTAGTTATTAAAATAAAACCAGCACCACACCTGCTTAGATTACTGTGTTAAACTGTTATTATAAGACACTAGATGCTAAAGCAGTTGTCACTTCCAAAACTGTGCAGTGTGCAAGGCTTTTAAAAAAGTAAAATGTTGTTACAACTTCATAACACAAAATATCAAAGCACAGCATTATTAACCTATATATCAAGACAAACAATTCATTATACAGTGGGATTATAATAAGCAGACTGCATAAAATGTCTAATAAGCGAAAAGTTTATCATTAAGAGTTTAAGCTTTGAATAAAGATTGTGCCGGTATTACGCAGTAGCAGCCAAAGCTAACTTAAGATAACATTCCTTATGTGATCAGCAACTTAAACATCTAGTCCACACTCACTTCAAACAAACAATCTCCAGGTTAAGTGAGCCCATTTTTATAGTGCCATTCAAAGGGCATGTTTGCTTGCGGTTAATTGTTGATCTACTGTATATACATACACAAATGCCAGAGGAGCATCTTTGGCTGTTGTTTTATATCTCATTGATTCATTGGTGTCTTGCACCACAAGTGCTGCCTGTCAAGGAAACAATTCACCCCAAATTACCGTTGACATTATTTTTTGTATTTTGACAGTCACACGCACAAAACACTGCAGTTGCAAAAAAAGCTGTTTCTGTATTTTACAGAATATGGGCAAAAATTGTCCCAAGGAAGGAAAATGATTGATGATGATTTAACATGAGGATAAGGAAAATAATGAAGATGATTTGATCTGTGGCACAGTTGGGGTTACTGGAGTTTGTCTGGATAATACATGGACATCTCTATTGCTGCACACTGAGGTCAGTTCAGTCAGAATTCAAAGTCAATGCAGTATTGAGATTGTGTCTCTCATAGCAGAAACCAGCACACTGAACATGCTGAGACAGAACATTCTCTGTCATATATGCACAGCCATCTACTTACAGCAATCTAAATCTGTGTTTCTATGGAAAAGCAGTTATATTACAGAGAAAGAGAGAGAACTAAAGCATGGGCTAAATTTTACCTTCTGCAGGGGTACAGGTTGCCATGGTCACAAACAACACACAGACAACATGACACAATGATGAGAAAATGGAAACAGAATTAAAAATATATAATACAAATACATGAATCAGATGCTCAGACACCAGCATTACCTCTATATATTAATGTTAACTTGACAGTTAATTATTATATTATTAAATATTTTTAATAATAATAATTTTATGGATTCCAAATACTATAATGTCTGTCACTTTCACAGACTAAGCTGTAAAATTTCTATCATGGCCACATTTCCCTGATAATTTTGTAAATTTTAAGTATTTGTCAGAAGTTAGCTGTAACTAACTACTAATCCACACAAGTAAGTAGACCTTACTAACTGGCCAACAAACTATGTACTTACTATGTAACTAAAATGAACAACTACAAATGAACCGGACGAATGGATGAATGCACAGCTTGAAACAATGCATGAAAGAAACATGATATTATGAACAGATAATCAATGATATGAATGTGAACCAAAGGAATGGTACAAGAAGCTGACCTGCGACCAGCGTGTAAAATGATGTAAATCTAATCTTGATAAGTACCAGAGCTTAATATTGTCATTAAATGTTAATAACATTTTAAAAAGTAACTATTAAGAGTAAAGCTGTCAATGAAATTCTGCTTATTTGAGCTGTAAATATTATTGGAGGCAGTTTGTATTAGTATGACGTGTCCGTTCTTACCACACTCATGTACTGTTTCATGCTGTGGAGAAAATAGTTGTTAACTTGTGTTCAGAAACTCTCAAAGTCACAAGAAAATTACTCTAGAATCCACTTAATAGCAACTCACATATATTTCTGAAATATTGTAATTCAAATTTTACAAAATTTAAATCTTTATTATACATCTTAGCAATTAAGTTTCATGACTTTTCCACTTATTTGTGATTTTTAAAAGTTGAAAAGTAAAAGTAATCATGTCATCATGTTAATACCATGGAATATAACTTTTTTTTTACCATTTAGTATCATGGTATACACCACAGTACCATAGTATTACAATCTAATGGATTCAGTTCTTAAAGTTTGAGAATTTCTTATCTGTTAAAAAATTACATTCAAGTGGCTGTATCTTGATCACTAAATATTATTCAGTGACTAGCTAGAAACTCCACTGTACACACCCCTGATGCCCTGAGGGCACTGCTGACAGTGTGAGGTTTAATTCCAGCAAGTATGCAACTGTGTTCTGTCTGAACTGCCAGTCACCTGACCTGAGTCATGCTACAATTGTGTCAGAGCATGGGAACCTATATCTGCAAATACCATGACTAGGGGCATCTCAATAAGCAGATAAAAATAACAGTTTTAGAGGTAAGAAAATACATGCTGCTTCAGTCATGTTTATAATTTGTGGGGTCTATAACTGATCCTTGACCAGCAGGTAGTGCCCTTTTCAGACTGAATACTGAATACTACAATTACTTGTGTTTACTTGTGACTAGCAAGTAAATAACCTACAGAAGAGGTCAATGGAGCCCTTTATATATTTTATCCAGTAGAACTGTGCTTGGCACTGACACAATACTTGTATTTTAGGTATTCTAGCCTTAACTGTGTGTTTGAGACATCAGAGCAGGGCTTACAGATTCAGGGACATTCACTTACCTTACTGGCCTTAAGAACATTTATCTGCTCCTCATTCACTGTATCTTTGTTCTTCTCCAGAAAACCTTCACACTGGTACTCCACCTAAAACAGAGAAAGACATGTGAGCAGGGTTCTTTGGGCCCCAGGCCTCTTGTTTGAAGGGCATGGTGAACTGACCGAGGGGAATCCCTCCCCAAACTGAACATACACTTTAACATACAATTGTTTTTTGTAGACAGCATGGATATTAAAAGCACAGCAGAGCTTTATTCTCCAGCTGATCAAAAAAGTTTCACATTGTGACTGTCTGTGTCCATTAAATGTCTATTACACTGTTTAATTGTGTCTAAGTGCCCTTGTCACTCTTCTTCAGCATGGTTTCCTAACAGAGATATCTGACACTGCTCTGTTTTAAGCTTTGAACCACCAGCAGGAGCTCATATGAGGACATCACATAAACACACAGATTTGTTGATATTACAACAAATATCTTATGTGAAGCCTCTTCATGGTCCCAATATGACATTACCAAGTAACATAACAGCATGATGCGCTAGTAAGCAGAAATATATACAGCACACACAAGTATTTGGATAAAATACTTCATGTATAAATGAACAACATACATTTAAATAATTTGGTATGTCTACCATCTTGAAGTTTTTCACTTTGAGATTGCCTTCTCTGTGACATATAACACATGCAATGCTGCTGTTTGGTCCACAAAGGTTTTGTGCAAAGGGTGTCTTATCTTTTGGAACAGCCTTTATTTGGGCCCTTGTCAATGTTGCTTTAAAAACATTTAGAAGGTGACTTTTTAGGAACAGTTAAAATATATATGCTGATAAACGAACTGAAATACAACAGCTTGCAAAATTGTGCTGAACCAGCATCAGAGTGTGAGGTGTGGGGGTGTGTACCTTATCTGCAAAGTGCTGAATAATGAAAGCTTTATTGGACATCCGTGGCTTCTCAAAAAGTGCACATGTCTTCAAATGAGTGTTATACAGTTTCTGAGCCCAGGAGTCATCAGAACCCTTCGGCATCTGATCACAGAGAACAGAGAGAGGGAGAGATGGGATTAAATTCTAATATTTAATCATAATTAAATAAATGTTTAAAAGTTAAAGCAGTGTTCTGGAATTGAATTTTAAATTTTCTTTTTATTTTATTTACTGATACAATTTGTTACCATAAATCTACTTTTGATTGCTATTGATTGTAATGTTTTTTGTTCAGGTATCATGTCTGTTATTTTGAAGTCTTGTTTTTAATCCTTGTCCATGGTCATTTAGTCTTTTATGTTACTCCACCCTAGCCACCCCTAGCCATAAGGGGGGTAGGGTGCTGTAATATGTCTACGCTTTGTTCAGGTGTCATGTCTTTTTTAAAAATCTTGTTTAATTTTCTTGCCCATGGTCTTGGTAGTCTTTTATGTTAACATGCCCTAATTGTCTCAATGTGTCTTTTCACACTAGTCTGTGTATTTAAACCATCACATTGTCATCATTCTTGGTCAAGCTTTGTTTGTCCATTTTGTTGTTCTTTCTGTGAGTTTTATATTTAATTTACACAGTCAGGTGTTTATGTTTATGTGTTTTCATTTAATAGCACTTGGGTTCATCAGCTTGCGTGCAGTAATTTCTTTTTTAGTGATATATTTGGAATACATGTTTTTAAGGTAAATTCAATCAGATGCAAGAACTTTTAAAACCAGCCAATCACAGCACTGTGGATGGAATGGAGTTTTGCATTTGCAGACTGTGATGTACCTTGCATTCTTCGTCCAACAGGTCCAAGATACCCATCTTGGCTTCAATGAGGTTGATACAGGGCTGATTGTCATAGAAATCAATAAGAGTCCAGGGAATCTGTTCTTTCATGTATTCCTCCTGTTCTAGTTTAAACACATGCTGCACAGACGGAGAACAGAACAGAAAAATAAGTGAATTAACACAGTTACAAAATAGGATATATAAATATGAACAAAAGACTTTGAACAATCAAATTTATGAACAATCAAGATAAGGTAAGATAAGGTATAAATAGATAAGGTAAGTTCTCACCATGTTGAATTGTTGCTGTAGTTTCTCATTGGCATAATTAATACAGAACTGTTCAAAGCTGTTGATCTCAAAAGTTTCAAATCTGAAAATATAACAAAACTGCATCAACAAACGCACAAAATATTTTTAGGGTCTGCAAGTAAACCTTCTCTTCTACAATTTCACAATGTTATACAATTTTAATCTTGAGTTAACATAACTAAACTATTTAGTATCACTTATTTCATTATATAATTATATAACTAATCCTTAGGTCTTATAAAGGTTGCTTAAAACCGCATCACCTCAGCCCTGCTGTGAGCCAAAAATTAACACTGTTATTCCGTTCAAATCTGTAAATTCAAGATTAGCTTTTAGAGGCAGTATGGTTTTTTCTCAGAGGTGTGGACACACACCCGTAAATGTCCAGGACTCCAATAAATGAGTGTTGTTTGACTGTGGAATGCAGTGCTTTGTTCACATGGTCCACGATCCAGTTGAAGAGTTTGGCATAGATATGCTTTGCCAGAGCGTCACGGGCGTTTATGGCCTGTAGTTTGGGGATGGGCTTTATGTAGGTCTCAGTAGCCGTCTTCAGCTTTTTATGACACAGCCAGTGAGACATGTCCTGATATGTCACGCCCATCAGTTCACAAAACACACTCAGGTGACCATTATTTGGCTGGGGAAATAAAAATATTTTTACAAATTACATCATTACCAAGCAACACCTGTATATTTCTAGGGATATTAACTTTATGTTTTAATGTAATATGGCATTTGGGCAAAAATAAATAACGCCAATTATACACAACATTATGCAAGAAAAACCATAAACATCTATTAAGGAAGTTATCTGGCCAAATGTACATTTCCCTTTCAGGAACTCAAAACTCTATGGGAACTCCATCAGCTTTTATGCACTCTGATACAGGTGTCTAACCACAAATTGGGGGGGCGTGTTGTCACGGGCGGGGTGACGGCATGACCAAGAGACTATAAAACGCACATGCAAAACGCTACTCGTGTTAGCTTTGTTCATTCAGCGAAGCGCTCTGTATTACATTGTCTGTCCTTTGTCACTCGTTAGCTTTGTAGAAGTTGTCTCGCGTGATTTTGTCTCTATGTATTAGCATTATCATGCCTAAAGCCAAGGCAAAGAGTGATAGAGGGGGTGTTAAAAAGCAGCATTTCGGGCTGTGTGTTCCTCCCTGCCCGCATTACATTACAGGTGGGGATACACACCGTCTGTGTGTTGTTTGCCTGGGAGTGAAGCAGTGCGGGCGTTTACCTTAGCGCTCGCTTCCTTCTGCCGAGGCAGTCACATAAAAGCGTTAAATAAATGCTTTTATGTGACCAGTCTGCACATCTACTTAGGAGCCTCCCCTTTTTAAAGATATACATAATGAAGATTATCCATAATTAAAAATATCCATAATGATATCTAAGTCTTGGGGAAAGCCATTTTTAGCCTGCATATATAGCCCTGCTTCCAACAACTATGTTAATGTGGCAGGGCTGGCTGAGCATGGCTATAAGGGCATCGTCATTAAAGGCTCCATCCCTGCCTTCTAAAGCCCTTATAACCACTTCTGACTTAGTAGGCAGGGGGTG
Source organism: Yasuhikotakia modesta (assembly GCA_036877545.1). Classification (NCBI taxonomy): domain Eukaryota; kingdom Metazoa; phylum Chordata; class Actinopteri; order Cypriniformes; family Botiidae; genus Yasuhikotakia; species Yasuhikotakia modesta. The sequence continues at coordinate 1,287 of JBAJNP010015107.1, read as the reverse complement.
CATGGCAGCAGGTCTAGCAGGTGACTCTTTAAATACATAGCATAGCAGTGCTTCAGGCATATCAGGCAGACCTCCTTAAAGAGCTAGATGGGGGCGAGGGCCTTACATCCCAGGGTGTGAGCGAGCTGATGCGTACTGCAGCGGTACCCCCTCGCCGCTCACTTTCTCTAGATGCTGTTAGGCAGGAACAACAGCCATGTACTAGCTCCTTATACAGGCAGACACAGAAACGGAGCGTCGTGACCTGTTTTCCCCCTTTTGTGAGGCTCTGCCTCAAAGCCTAATAAGACTAAACAGGTCTGAGAACTGTTTTAATATTAAAAAGGACTCGCTCCTCTTCTGTTAACCCTGCCACCTCTGGTGTTTCAGGGTGCAGCAGCCTCAAATATCGGCTCCCCCAGTGTTTGCCAAAATCAGCAGACATGGTGGAGAGACCACTTCTGTTAGACAAATCAGATCGAGTTCTCCCTGCAGAAATATCTTTACAGGGCTCAGATCATGTTCAAAACTTACTAGAGGCCAGTTCTGAGAGACTGGTACCCTTAAAAGACTATTTGGCAGCCTGGAAAGTACTGCCTCATGTGTCACAATGGGTCCTGAATACTATAGAACTAGGGTACAAGATCCAGTTCACTCGAAAACCGCCTGCTTTCGGCGGTGTTCAGCCCACTTTGGTGGGTTCCACTCAGGCTCTAGTCATGCAGGAAGAAGTAGAGACTCTCTTAATGAAGGAGGCCATAGACTTACTACCTCCTCAATTCAGGAAATCAGGGCATTACTGCTGCTACTTCATAGTTCCAGGGAAGATGGGGGGGGATGCTCCCTATCTTAGATCTGCATCTTCTGAACCGCTCAGTCATGAAATTGAAGTTCAAGAAGGCCAGTCACACACTGTAAATCAGTTTCAACAATTGCTAGGCCTCTAATTAAGTCGCTCTTAATGTCATTCGATTCGGCTTGCTGCACATGAGGCCCTTACAGTGATGGCTCAAAACCAAGGGGTTTTCCCCCGAAGGGCAATCCTTTCCATCAGATCAAGGTCAAGCGGCAAGGTCTATGTGCTTTGGATATATGGAAGAAAACTTGGTTCCTTACAGAGGGCCCAGTACTGGGAGATCGTTGTCGCCTTGTCATCCTAGCGACAAATGCGTCCCTGACTGGTTAAGGAGCCAGCTGTCCCGGCATATCAATCTTCTAGAGATGTTGGCAGTGTACCATGCTCTCAGACATTTTCTCCCAGACCGGTTACTCCACCATGTGCTTGTTCGCACCGACAGCACAGCGGTG
>JBAJNP010015106.1:0-10278 GCA_036877545.1 Yasuhikotakia modesta | reverse complement strand
ATCCAAAGTTTCAAAAATATCGTTTGCTGTCGTCGTGCTATGCAGCTCTTTACAAAACAAAAAATCTTTTATCTCGTTTTCCCATTCATAACAAACATATGCGAGGAGTTGTGCCATTTTTGAGACGTCGGTAGACTTGTCTATTTGAAGTGCGAAGTTATTACCACGAAGTCGCGCAGAAAGCAGATCCCTCACGTCTTCTGACTATGTTTGACCGTATTATTTGATAATGGTATCTTAGCCAATTGTTTTGACTTATCCTCTCCAAATGGGTGAGCTAAAAGAAACTGATAAAAACTAATAAGTCTTTTAACTGATAAGTCTTTTAAATGTTTAATTCCTAAAACAGGAACAAACAGCACCTGCTACAAACACTACATTATTTCAACTAAGGGTGTAAATCGCACATCTAACCCTAAATATTGGTTCTCTCAATGATGAATGGATGGATTTAGTTCTAAATTTAAATTACAATTTGTCGTTATTGTTTTTTGTCTGTTTCCAGTGCAGATGGTTTAGAAAGTGTCCGTCTTTCTGAAATTTATGCCAAACTTGAAGAAATAGAAGCTGATAAAGCACCAGCCAGGTAATTTAACATATGAAATCATTTACTAAAAGTCATGTTTCTGAAAATGTTAAACCTTCAGACAGGTGTGATAATTCTACACAAAACGTCTTATATTGGCTAAAGTTAATTAGTCTAAGCTGCACAAATGTTTAATATTGTTTTTTAAAACTTGGAAACTAAAGTTCAGCTGATGTTTTTTACTCTTTCAGGGCATCAGTCATTCTTGCTGGTTTGGGCTTTTCACCCAAAATGCAACAGCAAGCAACCAAGTGAGTATGACAAGCCTCAAATAATGATGACCTACTGGAATGCCTGGGAGGATGTTCATTTTCATGAATTCCTAACACTACAGGAATTGTGAACCTAAGTCCACAGTGAGCTCATTTCACACTCTTTAAAAGTGCAGGTCAGGATCATAGCATGTTGTTGAGCCTCACAGGCATGTACCAGCAATCTTCACAAAAATACAGGTGCACATGACAGGGCCATTTGTGACAAGGCCCAAGTGTGCTGAGATCCACTCAGCTGTATGTTCATTGGTGTTATGACATGATCTAGCGTTACATTTAAGAAGTGCAACAAGCTCATTTTAAAGTGCACATTCTGAAATGCATTTAATGGCAAAATTAGGACTATGATGAAAGGCCTGATGTTGTTTAAATTTTGCTCCATATTTACATTAACAGTTATACTCTTAGGAAACGCATTTATCCATCATTTCAGTGGCTGGTTTACAATGTTATAATGTATGTCTGTGTCTTCTGTAGGGAGTTTTCTGGGGGGTGGAGGATGAGATTAGCTTTAGCACGAGCCCTTTTTGCACGGTGAGTTTAATATTCTGAAATAAGAGTAATTAAAAAAAGTTAAGAATTAAGTAGTCAAATGTTTTTGTGATTAATTAATTCAATTAATTTCTTTTGTAAAAAGAGACTCCTGGGTACAGCCCTGCGTCAGTGACTTTTGTTTTTGACATTCTATTACAGGCCTGATCTTTTGTTACTCGATGGTATGTTACAGACACAAGCAACATGTTTAGTTGATGTTATTTAATAAAGTCTGTTAGATTTCCTATATCTGTTTATTCCCATCAGAGCCCACAAACATGCTGGATGTTCGAGCCATTTTGTGGCTGGAAAACTATTTACAAGTGAGTTCCTGCAGAAAAAGACACTGTGTGTACTGTTGAACATGTATAAACTGTTTACGTTTATAAATACAATTATCTATATTTAAATTTTTTTAGATTTGTTAACAAAATATTTAAAAGAAATGGCCTGTTCTCAGAGAAATCTGTGGTTTCTCAGACACCGATAAAGACAGTTGTTCCTGCCACACTTTAGCAGAAAATCTGTAACAGGTGGAGATGATTTTCAGACAGTTTCTGCTGTTGCCCTGTGCCGCCTTAGTAAACAACTTGAGTCTGAAAGTTGTGTTGGTGTCCCACAAGGGTACATGTTCTTTCAATGTGTTTTGTTGTTTTAAGTTTACACCTGTTTTAGTTTACATTTTAGTAAGCCACGACAATTTTCATGGTGGAGTTTTCCTTTTGCTTTTACAAACCTGTTAGATACCTTTACAATAATGTCAGAATCAGATTTATTGGCCAAGTATACTTACATATACAAGGAATTTGGCTAGATAGATGTGACGCTCTACATACAACATATAAACATGTGGGAGCATTAACACTGTACAGTGGAGACATAAGGCATAAAACATACAGGGACCACAGTGCAAATAAAATAATATACATACAGTATACATTTTCTACAATATACACATGTACACATACACAGATATGGTAGAAATATACAAGTTATGTACAGGTGAGGTAATGGACTTAGTAAGGTGCAATTAATTGTGCAAATGTTAGTGTGCCCAGATGAATGATGGCATTATAAGGGGAAACAGTGCGGTATGTGAGTGACAGGAGAAATGGGAAGCACTAAACTGGTTAGCAGTTCAGAAGAGTAATGACAGTGGGAAAGAAAATGTGCATCACACATTGTTCACTTTAGAGTTCAGCATTGGTTTTTACTATAGGTATCAATTGCAAAAGAATAATGAAATGGTGTTTCATTATATTATATTAAGTTATAATTGTTATATTGAAAATCTGTGCATTTGTGCCTAACAATAACTAGCAAAGGGTGAAAAACCCTGTGAAGTGTACAAAGCGACATTTGTCCTTGATGGTCATCTTAAAAAGTGATTTATGCAACACTGTGAAGGTGGAATAGCTGACTAACCTTATATAAAGTGTTGAACGGTGTCAAAGCGTGTTTTTACCTTTTCTTGACCTAGACGTGGCTGTCCACCATCCTGGTTGTGTCTCATGATCGAAACTTCCTGAATGCCGTTGTGACTGACATCATACACCTGCATTCCCAGCGGTTGGAGAGTTACCGTGGTGATTATGAGAACTTCATCAAAACAAAAGAGGATCGGCTGAAGAACCAACAAAGGGAATATGAGGCACAGTTACAGTACAGAGAACACATACAGGTATCCACTTGTGAATGAACCTTTTTTTGTTTATCTAAAGCCATGAAGGACAAAAGGAAAAGATCAAAATTTAAAGTTTGATGGACTTGGTGAAAAAGCGTACTAAAAGTACTTGACCAATGGCTCTTTCTTTTTTGTTTTTCACAAAACCCATTCATATGCTATTAACTATTAGGTATGCTTTTCAAAATTTAAAAAAACTGGTCCGTCAGTAAGTGATGCATTGATGCATAACAGTGGCATTTACAGTAATATGGAAGTGTGTCATAATAAATGTTAATAAACATCTATTTTAATATTAATTATGATTAACACCATTTGGGAATTCATTTTGTTGCTAATTCTAAAATTAAAAGGGACCTTAAATCGATAGTCCACAAAAAAAAAAATAATAAAATTTGCTGTTTATTTCCTCACCCGAACCCTAATGCAATAATGGGTGACAAAAACATTAATCTATGTGGATCTGATGATATACTGGTCTCATGAACTGAAATGGTTAGTCAGTTAACTTTTTTTGCCATCTCATGAACAAGCTTTTACACACTGTACACCATGCCAAAAAATTACTAAATCTTAATAGCGAAATTAGCTTTATTCATTGTAGTCATCCCTTTATTTTTATCCAATGTGTTGCCATATTATGAATTAAACAGTAAAAAGAGGTTTTTTTAACTCTAAAATGTGAAAGATTCAACTTTACAAAACAGACTAATAGTCCTGGACTATTAGTGATTTTGTTTATTCAAGCAGAAGCCACAGGTTAAAGTGCTTGTGTTTGTGTCAGATTTTCATTGACAGGTTCAGATATAATGCCAACCGAGCTGCTCAGGTGCAGAGTAAACTCAAGCTGCTGGAGAAGCTGTAAGTGTGACATCACTTCCTGTTATCTGAATGACCACACTCCTGCTGCTCTCCTCTTACAGTCTGCTTGTTACAGGCCTGAACTGAAGCCCATCGAGAAGGAGTCTGAAGTGATTCTGCGGTCAGTTTCTCCTCTGTGTTTTGTGCGTCCCATCGAGGCTCTGTCTCTCTCTTGATGCTGTGTTTTTCTTCAGGTTTCCAGATAACTTTGAGAAGCTGTCTCCTCCCATCCTGCAGCTGGATGAGATTGAGTTCAGCTACATGCCTGAGCACAAACTCTTTACTCAACTCAGTGTGTCAGCCGATCTGGAGTCTCGCATCTGCATTGTATGTGTCTCCTCTATTCCTTAAACTGTTCCTTGAAAATATTTTTTTTTTTAAGAAAATAAAACCTAGGGTTAGTCTACTATTAGGTTTTTGGCAGTAAAATTTGAAATTTCAGTTTAAACTTTTTATATTGTGACTTTATATTGTGACCTTATTTCCCTGAAAAACTAAAATTTATATTCTGAAATGTCACCTGGTATCCTGGTAGGATACAGTAAAGTATAACTAATTTGTAAAAAAGTATATAAAACGAAGAAAAACAGTGTAATGGTTTTTATGAAAAGCTACAATCATTCATGATTGTATTGTATACAAAGACCATATGATCTCTTTTGGTGTTTAAAGTCCGACAGTTGTGGCTAGAGTTAGACTTGTAACCCAAAGGTCACATCTTCGGATCGCAATGTTGACGGGAAGCCCTTGATTAGGGCACCTTATGCCCAGTTGCTCCCCAGGCATTGCAGTGACAGCTGCCCTCTGCTCCAGTTGTGTGTGTACATGACTTGTATACAATGTTGTGTTGACCAGTACTTACTGTTATGGATCAAATGCACAGGTTACATTTCAAATATGGGTTGCCATACCATGATAAATGTATCGTTTTTACTTCACTTGCCTTTTAATTTAACAACATGCGTAGAAAGCAACTGTAATTTTACTCTATTTGTGATGGGCTAATTCTGTAGGTGGGTGAGAATGGAGCTGGTAAATCCACTGTACTGAAGCTGCTGATGGGAGAACTGACACCTCTTAATGGCCACCGATATGCCCACAGGTCACAGTATATATCCAACCTGTCTGCCTGTCTGTGTGTTTCTGTCTGCCTCTGTGTTTGTTTTTGTTTGTCTGTCTGACATTTGTCTTCTCATACAGAAACCTGAAGATTGGTTACTTCAGTCAGCATCACGTGGATCAGCTGGATCTAAATGTCTGTTCAATAGAGCTGCTTCTAAAGAGATTTCCAGGTACTGCCTCAGATGAGCACTCACTCATCACAGTCAATATCACATCCGCTGTCGTTTCTCTCTCCCGTATCTGAATCTGTTGTGTGGGTGGGAATGTGACTTTACACAATTTTTGTTAATTGCCAAACATTAACAGGCAAATTCTGCCTATAAGTCCCACCCCTACATTATTTCCTCTGAATATTAATTCACACAGAAAAATGTGTCGGATGCATATTTGATCTGTCTGAAGCCATTCATACATGCTGTGGTCAGGTCACACAGAGGAAGAGTACCGTCATCAGCTGGGCCGTTACGGCATCACAGGAGAGCTTGCAACGCGGCCAGTCGCAAGTCTTTCCGGAGGACAGAAGAGCCGCGTGGCTTTTGCACAGATGACTATGCCATGGTAACGCAACACATTCTGATTTATGATACGTGGTCTGGCCCTTATTTCACCCTCACCTCACCACATCACTGATTTATACAGTCTGACCCTCATTTCTAGCCAATATACTAGACTCAAGCTTTGTGTACATAGTTGCCTCATTTACAAAATTACTGCCTCTCATTTTACCATGTCACCCTTATTTACACAAGCTATTGTTTGTCTCTTAAAACATTCAGAAGCATGTTTGCAGGTTCTCTTTTTCACAACACGGTTCTTATTTTTGCCCTTCGACCTCTATGAATACCATTTTGTCCTCAATAAACATATTCATTGTTTTGTTATTGGATTCTCATTGCAGCCCCAACTTCTACATTCTGGATGAACCAACAAATCATCTGGACATGGAGACAATTGAGGCCCTTGCAAAAGCCCTCAACAATTTTAAAGTAAGTGTGTCTTGTGTGTCTGCTCTGTTGAGTTTACTCACTTTTAAGTAGACAAATTAGTGCTGAGGTATTGCAGTCTAAAGAACCAGTGCTGTGTAACTTTAACTGTGTATACTTTAACTGATGTGAAAATGTCTCTGTCAGGGTGGTGTGGTTCTAGTGTCCCATGATGAGCGTCTGATCCGGATGGTCTGTAAAGAGCTTTGGGTTTGTGAGGGTGGCCAAGTCCACCGAGTGGATGGAGGCTTTGATGAGTACAAGGAGATTTTGCAGGAGCAGTTTCGGCGGGAGGGATATTTGTGATAGCCATCCTGTCCTCTGTTCTCCCAAACTGAATCACAGACAGCAAAACCCCCATCTGACGAGAACGTCTGCAGCCAACATCAGGACTGTTTAAATGTTCTTACTCATTTAATTCAAACTCCCCAGCTCATACAACACAAACAAATGTCCTCCTTCTAGGCCAGAATCTTCCTGAACTTTTGTGCAAACCAACAAAAAAATTAAATATAAAGGCAAAATGGACATATGCACTACCAAATGTCACTTCCCTCCGCTTTTAAACGATAACAATACAATAAATGATAAATGTTCAACACTTTAAATTGTTCTATTATTGTTGTCATCTAATCAAAAGTTCTTATCCCTATGAGTTCCCCTGGACAATTAAAATTTTGTGCAATTTGAACATACAATTTAGGAGAGAACAATGTTATAGTTCAAAATGGCGGAAAGTACAGTGTCAATATAAAAATTATTGTAGCACTTGACATAAGGCAAGGAATTTAGATTAAGTCTCATGACAATAAAGGAAATTAATCAAATGTTATAAGTAGCACCAACTCCAAACTTTGTAAGTCTTTTCAGACAATAAGAATGATGAACCACACCAAGGATTGTAAAGGCACACAATTGCGGTCATAAGGTATTGCATTTTACATCATTCAAAATGGCCGACAGGCCAAAATTTCTGACCAAGGAACATTGACTGACATTTGACTCTTTAGACCAAAGTTTTAAAAAAGTTGCAAGCCAAGTTGGTGGTGCAAAAATGTTTGAGACTCTGAATTTGCTGTGATATTTAAATATTTCAAACTGTCCATTATATGTGTTGCAAATTTAATAATTTTTCATATGATTCTATGGGCTGCCATAGTAGCAGGAGCAGAGCAAGAACAACAATAACAATAGGGTTCATCTGCTGAAGGCCACAGAAAAATATGACTCACGAGTATGAGTTGACTGAACTGCAATGCAAAACTTTTTTGACCAAGTTGTTATGAAACAGTCAGGCTGTGATTACAATGACCAAACACATAGTATCCCTATAATATGCACTTATCAAAACAGCACTCATTGACTCACTGTACTAAACTGTAACACTATACTACATTTCACACTATTTGTGTTTGTTGTAAATATTTCTACTTATTTAATTCTGTTATGGCATGCTTACTGGAACACAAAGGATTTTCTTAGCACAGGAAAGCTCTGTATCTAGTGTGGCACTGTGATAGTAATATTATGGTTATATTATATTTTTGGGCATGTGTAGTTTTGTAATTGCTGCTATCAGATACTAGAGTCTTCAGAGTCAGATCAGAGTCTTTTCTACTATAGATGGGGATAAACAGTCAAAAATAATCTAAATCAACATGTTTACTAGATCCTATAACTACCAGCCTATTGAAAGAAATTCTCCCTGAAATTATAGAACTTTTACATAGTATTAATTCATCACTGGTGTTAGGGTATAAGCAGTCTGTTACAGCTTTATTTTAAGACCTTTTATTTAAGAAAAGCAATTAAACTTAGACAACTAGTAAATCCATCTCAAATTTACCTTTTATTTCAAAAGTACTTAAAAGGGATGTCTTTACAGATATGTTCTTTCTGGAAAGAAACTGTATATGAGAATTTAAGGATTGAGGCCATATTACAGTACAGAGACTGCACTCATTTATATTTACATTTATTCACTTGGCAGACATTTTTATCCAAAGTGACTTACAGCAAAATCAGGGCATACATGTTTTTTTTATCAATACTTGCATTCCCTGGGACTGAACCCACAACCTTTGCGCTATTAACACAATGCTCTACCAGTTGAGCTACAGGAATGCTATAGTTCAACACTCATCAGTCATATTGTCACAAAATCAGACTAGGCAGTTTGCAAAGTCAATTTTATAAATCGTTATTATCCGCTCTCTCAATTTATATCCAAGAAAAGTAGAAATTGCAGGGGAGCTGTCCCTCAGTTTTTTCTCCATCTATACATCATTGCAGTTTTAGATACTTGGTCCCACTATCTGCAAGAGGAACAAGCCTTCACACATAATGACAGATATTTCTGATGCATCCATTTATTCAAATGGTCCAGATGTGTTTTAGCTTCAAATGTGGTTCAGTCAACGCTTTATTTATAAAGCAACTAAAAAAAAAACACAAATAATAGAGGTTTACATAGATGTTGTCTCTCCATAATACTTTTCTTAAAGCTTTTAAAAATCTTGGTTAATCTACAAAGAGCTGATTAGTTTTTTTCACACAGTATTTATGTGACATCGAGATCATTTGAAGTGGAACCACCGGACTGGGTGCAGACAGTTTTTATATATTATAAAAACACAATCTTTCACCAATAACTACATAATTTTCCATCAAATTAAATTCCAGATGTATTCTAGCTCTTATTATACATTAAAAAAAAGAACACCAAGAATATTGTTTTGTTCCAGTTTCCTTTTCCTTGTTGCATAAATTGTTCCTTTAGCTTGTCCCAACATATAATTTTACATTTTACAAATATGTAAACAGTGAATGAGTAATGTTAACAGATCCAAATTTTAATAGTGCGGAGGCTGTAATAAAAAGACTTGGTATCCATTCATTTAAAAAGTTGAATAGTTTCGACACGTTTTTTGGGACTTACTAACAGAAGAAAAAGTTTCTATGTTTCCCATTGTTCACTCCAAAAATGCAACAAACATCTGAGTTTATTTCTTCAAACACTTCAAAAAACAAATAATGAAATCAACCGCTCACATCTAAGAAACAATGAAACACAGTATCCCTATAATTAAAAAAGACAGGTATTAGTAAGTTCTAAGTTTTAAATAGACACGAAAGCATTTACTGCAATAATACGGTGCAGTTTTTTCCCACTGAATGTTTCCATACCTTTTCATCAATGGTTATAAATCATTTGCCATTATCATCTTTTACTTCCAAATATTTTCTCCATGGTGTATCAGGCCTGTTTTTTTAACTTTTCTTTATTCAACACCGTCACAAAAAGAATGAACAGTTTTCGCCTACAGAATTAAAAACAGTAAAACTAACATCATTTTCCCTCTTCATCCATTTTTGCTCTCACATGCATACTCCGTACATTTAGGTAAATCGGTACATTGATTCTGTTTCCTTTTTTGGTAGCAATGTCAACACAGCTTAATGGGAGTTGCTCTGCAGCAAAACTCCCCATTAATGAGAAACAACGATCTCACAAGTGATCTTCGTCCCTTGATTCCAAGCAGTTTTTTTTGTTAAAATTGAGTTGAATCACTTAACAACTGAAGTTCTATTATATCAGACTCAACATTTTCAAATCATATTTCTGAAGGTATTAAGAGTCTATTGTTGCTGAAATTAACCCACGTCTCACTACTGCTGAATTGATACCAATTGTTTAACATGTTGCATTGTTCCCAAAAATATAAAGGCAAAATGGTGACTCGCGTTCATAGGTGAGCTGCTCTCCCTGGCTGTACAAGCGGTGTGCAAACCTTACCTACCAGACGAAAGAAATGGCCGTGATGCACGGTTACGGTTTATTTTTAACCAGATTGCATAACATTTAGCCGCAAATTATTAACTACTATCACAGCAGTCGTTTCATTTGACATCGGACAGTTTTACAAACCTGCCGCGTCTCTCAGCGTCTGATGCTCCACATCAAGATCAACAATCATCACAAGCTGTAAGTTTTACATCGTTAGATTAGATGTTGTTTATAACAGTTAAAATGAAAACATATTCGTTTTTATGTGTATACGGCTAGCGTTGGCAATGTAAACAAACGTTAGCAGCATCCATAGATTTAGCTTGTTAGCACAGATAACAATATGAAACACGAGAGTAACTTTTCGGATTTATTTCAGAGTGTTGATACGACCCGCTTTCTTCCCCAGGATACAAGAGAGGCTGTCGGACGGATCTTCAGGAAACCCA
>JBAJNP010015104.1:0-10282 GCA_036877545.1 Yasuhikotakia modesta | reverse complement strand
TCTGTGTGTGTCTGTGTGTAAGTGCGTGAGAGTGTGTGTTTGTGTGTGAGTGTATCTGTGTGTGTCTGTGTGTAAGTGCGTGAGAGTGTGTGTTTGTGTTTGTCTTGCAATATCAGATTTAGGTTTAAAAAGCATTTGCAAGTCTTTCAGTGACAAAGTGTATCATGTTCAGAGACAGTGAGTATCTTGATGGTGTCACATGCAGTCTGTTCTTCATGGCAGTCTGTCTGCTAGGATCTATCATGGTGGTTTCTAGCACAGCTTTGATGGTATCAGTGTTACCTCGGCTCTCCACTGACATTCTTTCGCTTAATGAAGTTCTCTGGACAGTAATTCATAACAGAAGGTGACTGGAGTCCGTGTCACGGGTCTGCGTGTGGGTTCTGGTCTCTACCGGGGACGGGATGTAATTACCGCGTCGGGGAGCGGCTGCTGTAACTGGCCGTCCTCCAGTGATGTGATGAGGGGATGTTGTGAAAGCCGGTCCTCCAGTGATGTGATGAGGGGATGTTGTGAAAGCCGGTCCTCCAGTGATGTGATGAGGGAATGTTGTGAAAGCCGTCCTCCAGTGATGTGATGAGGGGATGTTGTGAAAGCCGTCCTCCAGTGATGTGATGAGTCTCTCCAGCTTCTCTGTCAGGTTTCTGCCCAGCTTAACCATGACTGGAAAATGATCAGATCTCAGAATAAAAAAGTCACACAAACACAGTTTTATAAGTGTCAGCGATAGACTAAACCATTATTTATATGGGCTACAGAAAGCATGAAGCGTATAATAAACATTATATTGGGACAGATGCGGGTATCAGTGATGCATTAGGTCGACGTAAAAATACGGCACGTTCACATCGCATTGAATGATATGAAAACAGGAATGATTGAAATAAATGCTGTTATTCTCATCATTGCTCTCAGATTTAACGACAAGCACTGTCAGTAAATCCACGTGTGACTGCAGATGAACCAGCGTTTGTATAGATGAGAGAGAGACTCACTGTTTGTCGGATGTGCCGGTGATGTTTCTCCTCCTCCTCTGATGATGATGATGGCGGCCGTCTGTGATGCTGTGTGTGATGCAGTGTCGCTGCTGCATGATGTCACCTGTATCACAGCATCATTCACTGATGCTGATGCTGACATCACAGCTTTATATTTACATGCATGCATTTGTCAGAATTTCCTTTCCTGAGCGACACTATGATATTATACTTTAATATTGGGTGTGAATTTTGGCTTAACATTGTAATATATTACAGAATTATATAAAATGCCCACATTAGGTCAACAGCTCTACATCTTTTAAAACGTTTTGAACATTTAAGACCAAAACAAAACATTTTGTGTTTCATCTTGTGTTTTTATGCAACTGAAGTGAAATTTCATCACATATTTCATACAGTTGTTTATGTTTTACATATTAAATATCTGATAATAATTACTGTAATGAATAACACCGTTCAGACAGAATCTGTCTGTTGCAATATCGCCACCTAGTGTCAAACTTTCTTACATTATGATTTTACTGCAATTATGTTTAATATTACATATTATAAAACATTTGATCGACATTTGCAGAGTTTAAGATGAACATTTTTATTTCTGATATATCTGCCTGTGTGAGAAACTTCTGTCATTCTGTTAGCTGAACATTTATCAGCTGTTTGTGTAGATGAAGTCAGTTTTTATTATTTACACTTTTTATATTAGATGTTTAAAGGGTCTTATTAAAACTGCAGAACATTGTCGCAGTACCACAAGATGCCACTAGATGGCGGTGTGGCTTTTAAAACATGTTCTGTGTCTGTAACAAACTGTAACAGCGTTTATAATATTTAAAGTAAATCTTCACCCAAATTTCACTGAATTTCTCTTTACCAGATTGACCAGGAAACTGCAGATAAGCTCAGATGATCGCCTCTTATTTACAGTAAGTAGGACTCTTACACTAGACTTGACCCTAATCCTGGTGTCACCCTGGATTAACTCACAGAAGATAGAAAGAGCTGTTCAGAAAGTTACAACATTACTACTTGTTTTCTTCTTTTCATTCTTTCTTTCTGTTGATGCAAACATAATGCAGAACACATCAGACAAAATGATAATATTCCTAAATGTGATTTACTTTCACTTTACCAAACAAAACAGTGAATGTAGAAGATAAACGTGTTCTTATGTTTTCCCAGCTCCACCCGTTTAGAGTTTATACAATTTACAGTTTTTTAAAAACCTTAATATTAATACTAGAGCTTTAACAGATTAATATAATAGGATTGCACAAGAAAATCTAATGCGTCACACTTACTGTAACAGGCAGATTTAAACCTACATCATGCCTGACAGATGATGTATTTGGTGCAGTGAGGCAATGCGGTGCTTCTGATTGGCTGTTGAATCAGCTTCCTGTTTCCCAGGATGCTTGAACTCTGTACATGTGATTCCAGAGAAGTGAAGCTTATTATCTTAAGCGTGAGGAGCTGTTCTCAGAGGCAGGTCTGTAGGTGATACTTATGCAACGCATCAGAGGCACAGATCTCACATTGTCATGAACTGTAAACAGAAGTACAGGTTACCTGTAACTGTGACCCTGAAGAAACGCATGAGCAGATGTTTGGGTGTGGAAACATATACAAAAGTTACACCATCTGAAGATACAGGCGGGAAAAAAGCGTCACTTGTTTAAACAAGAACTTGTTAAGAAACGTGTTATCATCTTATCAGTATATTAACATACTATAACATTTCCAGGCTGCATTTTTCACTAGTCAACACAGGATTCATGCTTTTGCATGTTTCGTAAAGCCAGCAGTGGCTGCAGAGCAACACTGTGTGTCAGATGAACATAATGATTTATAACATCTGTCTGAGACCCAGCTGATGATAATCATCTGAAATACCAGGCCCCTCATAACACTGTCATTTGTGGCACTCATAAAAAATGAATTTTCTATTGCACCTTTGAAACTTTTGTCACCACTGAGCATTTGTGTTTATAGCTTTTTAATTCAGCTGCTTCTCAGTTCTTATGGTGAAAAGTTTTAATCATGATGACACAAACTCATCTCAACATCTGCAGCGAGTGTTTCTGTACGACTTGTTTTAATCCTGAGTGTAGATTTCTGTCTCTCTCTCTCTCTCTCTCTCTCTCTCAGACTGAATCCCACAGAATTGCATAAATTCCATCTCAGCTCTTGACTTGTTCTCTCTTACCAGAAACAGGAGGATCATGTGATGAATCCATGAATTACTCCAGCTGCTTTTACTTAAGATGGCAGTTCCGGAGAAAATTTTCCACATGACAGCAAATATGTTTAAATCTCTTGTGCTTCAGTGACGTCAAATCAAACTCTTCAAGTGAAGCGAGATGCACAGGGTCCTTGTCATAAAGATTATGCATGCATCATATCTCCATGATGTCATAACAGCTGTCACCCAATCATGTTTCTGTTCGGTGCTGAAATATCTGCTAACTCACATGAGTGAGAAATCTTGTCATGAACTCATCTTGTCATTAAAACATCTGAACACCTGCTCTGTGCCTCAGCGACTGCATCCCTGAGGGAAACGTAGATTGAGATACAGTCAGATGAGTTGGAATCACACACACCAGTGTGTTTGCTGTGGGAAAATGTGTGGATGATTAAAGCTGTTTGGCACAACTTCAAGTGTGTTTTGCAATCTCCTTCTGTAAATCTTGCATCAATTGAAAACAATGTTTGGAAATGAGAAAGTAATGAATACTGCACCCTTTGTGTTACAGAATGCTTTCTGTAAAATGTGTTCTGAAATACAGAGGAGCAAGTTACATAAAATATGTTAAACACTGATAATATACTGGAAGTTTTATATATAATGACCAAAGGTAGCTTGTATATACAGAAGGGTTTTATAATGTGTGCTGTTACCTGACAAACCAAACACCCACAACAGCATTAACCCGACAAAATCCTGTTCACTGCTTTACTTATTTTTAGGAGCCGTATCACGCAGTAGCAGAGGATTTAAAGTCACTGTGTGTTAAATCCCAGCAGAACACAGTCTTCACTCAGCTGTGCTCATGAGGGACTGACAGTCCTGCTCACACACTGAAGACTGGGCTGAAATCTCAGAGGAAACATCTTATTTGTAGCAGGTGAGCCTCTAAATCAATGATGTCCAGTAGAATGAAAACTCAATATATTATTGTAACTTTAAACATTACAGTGGGTCTCATTTTACGGTCAAATAAGGTCAAATAAATAATGTATGTTTATGGTTTAATATTATTAGGTGTCGGGAATGTTATGTGTTTAAAATAAAAGACTTAAGTGTTGCTTAAAATACAGTTATCTGAATTTATTTTATAGTGCAAAAGCTTTTTAAATCAGGTGATAACTGAACAACTTATGTTACAACTGAGATCATTTTTAAATATTTATTAAATGTTTTAAAAGATACAGCCTGTCGTTTACGTCACATATTTTGTATTTCAGAACTTTTAAACGGCCTTTGAGAAACACAAAGTCCCTTTTATCTGTTTTTGAAGTTTCTACAAACTCTACTGAGCATTTAAGTGTTAAATGTAAACTATCATTGGTCTTCATAAAGTATTTGGTAAATGTTGATCAAAAATGTGACACATTTCTAACTGAATTCATTCTTCACTGAAATCTCAGATCCAGGATGAAGCCCAGGAGACTGTTGTCCTCTGTGGATCTTCTCCCCACCATTGTAGAGATCCAGGAGAGTGACTCTCAGAGTCTGGAGGACTACACAGACTCCATACGAGAGCTCTCCCAGCCCACCTATCCCCTCAGCGGGCCCATGCAGGGCCTCCGCCTGTCCTCGCTACGGACGGCCAAACACCCTGCCATGTCAATGGCCACCGCTAGCGCTGTGCTAGCCTACAAACCCTGGGCTGTGCTTGGACCAGAAAACATCTCAGTCACACTGACCGGCTCTAAGGCTCCTGTGTGTTTAGCTCAGGAACCTCTGGACTGGCTGCTTGCACAAGCGCAGCATGATGGGGTCTCTGAGACCACCCCAGAGGACTTATGTTTGATATGATGTCACATCATACATACTTCTATTTTAGTTCATATATAGTTTGGATTTGAATCTGTAAAAATATATATTTTCTCATTTAAAAACCTGATGACCAATTATTTGATATTTTGTGTTTTAGTCTTTCCATGCACAAGCACTGAAGAGAACATTAAAAGATAATAGCCTGTATTTATGAGAGTAAAATAAGTTCAGTTCTTTTCTGCTCACAGGAGAGATGAACAACCTCATGTTGTTATAAACACAGAACAGTTAAGTTTCGTTTTCTCCTAACTAGCCCCAGTTCTTGGATTCTGTGTGATTTATCCAAAAAAGGAAAGTTGTTACGCTGCCAGTTTTACACAGTTTGTGCAACACGACTGAATTAAATCACTGTAACAAACGCTGTGAATGCAGTGAAAGCTGACAGCTGTGCACACACAACACATGCAGTTACAGTTCAGACCCTGTGTTGACAGACAGGTTTTACACACATGATATTATTAACAAGAGATCAAAGGTAAATCTGAGAAAAACTGAGTTATTTCACAATAAGCTGCTTTTTGGCATATCAGTAAACTAAAGATTGACTAACAGGGAACATTACCAGAACGTTGGCTAACATGCTCTAAATGTTCTTTCAGATATCAAAACGTGTTTTTGCAGTAGTTAGTGGAACATATATATATATATATATATGGTTTTAGGTTGTTAGTGGGATGTTTGTGCCCCAGAATTAAAAAGAAAGTTTGAATAATGCTCTAACCTGAACGTTTTGCACATTCAGTGACATTCCTAGAAAACATTAATATAACCTAGAATTGTTAGCTGGGTATCTTTTCATTTTTCCAGCTCTGTTGCTGATGCTTGTGCCGCTGAGGGAGGGGGATTTCTGGGGCACAGGGCTGTGGTGAGGATGAGGTCATCTGTATACTGGACAGAGTGATGAAGATACATCTTCTTCTGGTAACCTTCATTCTTATGAAGATCTCGTAACAGGACAGAAGGCCTCAGTGCTCATGAGAGGCACCTGCAGGGTTTAATGCCACAGCTCTCACACAACTACGTCCTGCTAATGAAAACCTTGGACATGAGAACACACACCGATGACATGAGCTGTAGCTGTGAAACACACAAAAACACACTATGCTGTGTGCATTAGCACAGCATTGAGTTGATTCGCGTTGCTTTGTCTGTGCATGTCTGTCTGCTACTGTAACCGGAGTTATCTGGGACACTCATTTTCTAAAACGGGTCACAACAACTTACTCATCGTACTGAGTGAAGTGCTTTTGTATGTACAGCACTGCCCAAAGACGACAGTTATGACTGCAGCTGCTCTCAGACAGTCCCAAAAATACACAAGTAGTTCTGAACTTCTGCACCTTTTGGAAGTTGATTGAAATACATGCGAAAAATGAATAAGCATAAATGTAAAAGAGCAATTTTAACGTAAATGGGGAACAGCAGAAAAAACAGACATCTGTCAGACATCTGCCTCAACATGTCAGACAGCAGTCATACAGTCATACAGTCATACAGTGTTAAAGCGACACAGAAATACATCATTCATCATTAAATGTCACTTTTAAAAATGTTACAGAATTTGCAGAAACGTTTAAATATATTAAAAAATGTTCCTCAAACTTTTAAAATAACATTCATACAACCTGGGTAAGAACTTTCTAATGAAGGAATACATGCAGGCCTCTAAAACATGCATAGCTTAAAAACATGTACGTTTTGTAAATCATATCTAAAAAACAACATTTATTCCTTTACATGTTACTGTAACAACAGACATTGAAATGATTTTGATAGAAGAGTTTAAAGCTCTTTAGTTTCAAAATCATTTTAGTCTCATTATTTAACATCTGCAGTATGTCCTGCTATTATTCCTGCAGTTCTGTGGAACTGTGTGTTTACTTCAGTTTCTCACTCGCTTCTTGTGCATGTCTCTCACTCCTAATTGTTTTCTCTCACTCCGAGCTCTGCCAGACAGAATGTGGAAATTCCGCTGTTGGGAAATGGACTGGGAATCCCTCCGCTGGGCTATAAAACAGGGAGTCTGCACTCACTGCTTTCACTTTAAGCTTCACCACATTCCCTGAAGCTGAGAAAAGCCTTTGAGCTCAAGTCTCATTCTTGTAACCGGTTTGTTTTACTTGGAAGAAAGTTCAATGGCACTTTTAGTCAGAGCTCTGGTGCTCACAGCACTAGTTTGTGTTCAGATCACTGGAGGTAAGTCTCCAATACTAGTTTTACTCTGTTATCTTGCGTAACTGTCATCAGTAGTTAGATGTGTTTTTGCTTTTAAAACATTTACAGAATATTTTCAGTGTATCTCACTTCCATCTGTGTGTGTTATTCTGAAGGAATACCGGACAGGTGCTGGTGTTTAAACACCTTAAAGACTCGTGTGCCAAATAAGATAATCGAGGAGTTCTCTGTTTTCCCTCAAAGAGCGCGATGCAACGTGACCGAAATCATGTGAGTGTGTTGAACTGTTTTCTGCAGTTTTCTGCAGCTGTGTGTCAGTGATTTACTGAGAATGACACACTGAATACAAGTGTGTAAAACCATTCATCTGAGTTTCACTCTTCACAGATTAACACTGAAACAGGAGAACACAGTGACTGAGAAACCCCAGCGCTGTCTGAGTCCAGAACTCCAGCAAGCTGTATTCCTGCAGCGCTGCTGGAACAGGTATTTATATCAGTCAGTCAGCCACACGACGACATTCTTATTTAACACTGTATAATAATGCAGATTTGTTTGTGATCTGCAGGACCAACACAAACAACAGCCGGAGCGCTGTCAGCATATCTGAGTGCTTCCAGTAACCGGAGTGAAGGAGCAGGACGGGACAGAACCTGCCCACAGAATTCCATCCTGTCACATGACCGCTGCTGGCCAATCAGAATCCTGGAATTAAAGCGTTGGCCTCTGATGGCCTGATGGGAAATCACAGGAGATCAGAGAACAAGGAACTTTGCCAGGAACCGTCTGACGCAGATGTTTTCATGGACCTGTTTCAGACTCTGCAGAATGTCAAGCACTATTTAAAAGGCTTTTTTAAAGTCACTTCCAGTATTTATGCTATAATGTGCACTGTAAATGTGGAGATGTTGTTACTGAGGCATTTGTGTTTCATTCAGTCGTGTTAAATCGTTTCTTTAAAGAAAAGCCATATGAAGTACATCTGACCTAACAAAACTTTTTTACTGTGTGTTTTTGTACTGGTTTGATTCTAATAAATGTTATATAAATCTGTCTGAGGTCTGTATTGTCGTCTTTATATATGAAACGTGCATATCTTACATATGAGGAAAGTTGAAAGTAGTTTAAACAAGAAGGTGATGATGAAATATAAAGTTCTTCTGATACAGAAAAACGTTCTTGACTTTATTAAAGCTGGATACACTTAACATGAGCGCCACCTGCTGGTTATTACACAGAGCATTTCAACTCACTGTATGCAATATGTTAGACCAATGGAAACATTATAAAGTACAATAAAATTAAAATGGGACACTGTTCAAATGTGCCCCTCCTCACAAATACTGTATCGGTGTTCAGTGTTCCTAACAAAACATCTGCATGCAGGTTTCGCTGTTTTTCCACCCTGTTAGGCCACATTATCCTCATTAACACACTGTTACTGTCAGCACTGTGATGAAGGGCAGCAGTATGGACACATCATGGATGGAGGACACAGACGGCACACGTGTGTGTGTGTGTGTGTGTGTGTCTGTGTGTGTGTGTGTGTGTGTTCTGCTCTCTCTCCTCTCAGGGGAAATCAAAACTGTTCTGTGGGTTTAACTAAGAAGTCGGAAAAGAAATCCTCAATAAATTTCCACACTGTCAGCTTAAGTGACACTTTGTCTCTTATATCACTCACTTTGTTTCCGCTCGTCTCGTCTGAGAGACGCTGCAGCAGCAGTTATTGGGTCTGAACTCACTTAAGGCTCATGAAGAAATTGTTCAAATTCCAGATGCTTATTTTTTAGGAATAGGAATATTCCCAGATAATTCCTCCCTCAAAACAAATAAAAAAGACAAAATATCACAAAATATCACAAAATATCAAAGCAATCTTGCATGAGGGCGGGACTTAAACTCAACACTTGAGATTTATTTTTAAACCGTGTGTCTGTTTAACACAATCTCAGGTTTTCTAAAACTTCCACACAAGTTAAAACTCAATCTATGGACCAAAGTGTATTTTTTCATTTGCATCTGTGTAATGAAGAATCTCCTTTCAGTCTTCCTGTATTTTCTCTAAACATACAGGAACCCGGCAGAAAGATGAGGCCATTGACTCACTTCAATTCTTCAAAAGGGTAATCTGTAATTCCTGCAACAGAGTTTCATTGGCAGTAACACACAAAATCATTTTTAAAAAGTAATAGCTCTTCTGAACACGCCGCTGGGGACAGGTTTCATATTTTCTGCTAAGACTAACTGGATTCCTGAAATTCAATGACGCTATAATGAAAATGAGGCTGGTCTGTAATGTGACAGATGCTTTTGTCTCAGATGACTTACAATGCGCAGGAACAATCGACCTGAAGCATTCTGGGTAAGTGCCAGTCATGTGCTACGCTTAGACGACTCCATCAGGCCTATAGGGTTTAAATCTGCAACCTTCATGCCAGGCTAGACGCTTAACCCCTACACCACCACCACCCTGTGTAAGACAAATCACATCGGTTTCATGCTGTAGTTTTGAATAAGTGTGTCTTTCTTTCATAGTTTATTCAGTTTGATTCAAAGTGTTTTCACACAATAGTATGAAGACTGATTAAAATGTAAGTCATTATATAGCTGTTATATTATAATATTATAATCTTGGGAACATTTCATTTCACCAAAACAATTTGCCTTCAGTCACAGTTTATAATATATGCAGCATTTCTGCGCATTTATTTACAGGGTAAAAATATTGAAAATCATCACCAGACAACAATCTGGAAAATACAAATTCATTTTATTTGTGACATGTTGTGACATTTTTTGGTGCTTTGAAAGTTCTTAAAGATTCGCTGTGTATATCTGACATAAAAGTACAAATCAAAACAACAACAGCTCACATCATTTGCTAGATGTGTCAGACGTTATTTTGAAGGATATTTTATTTATGATGGAACACTCATGTTTGTTGATATAAACGTCAAAACAAAAGGAGTTCTGCACATAGTAACACATTCACCTTTAGGTAACATTCATCTGATCTCTGGTCACAGATCTCTGGTCACAGATC
>JBAJNP010015103.1:0-10282 GCA_036877545.1 Yasuhikotakia modesta | reverse complement strand
TATATTCTGTTCATAGATAATGTGGTTTTGTGTAACTGGAAAAAAATCACACTGATGCACTATCAACAAAGCAGTTTATATCACTTTGTTTACTGATTACTGAGCATCCTTGAATTGTTGTGTACAAACACTGGATTACTGGCCTTTAAAAGACTACCCAAAAACGTTCCCTCATTATTTCTTAGCTTCACCAAACCTGTATGACTTTAGGCATTATTTATATTATAATATAAGCTGTTTTTTTCAAACAGTTGTGAGTAATGACCACTGATGTTAAGCTGATGTCAATGTAAAAATTTTAAGGCAAGATTTTTGTAGTGCATGTTTTGTTCTTTTTGAACCTCTTCACTTCCATTGTATAGAAGCGAGCAGTGTGACCATTCTTCATAATTCTTTTGGGTATCATTTGGAAAAAGGGGTAAGGTTATTTTGTTATTTAATATTATTCATGTTCCTCTTTTGAGAACAGTTCTTCAGAACAAAGCATATTTCCCATAATGCTCACTTAGGATTTTAATGAGTCTGTCAAGCATAATCTACTAGAGGGACAAGCAGAACTGCACTCATCAGAAGGGGCCTTGTCTTTGGATGAAGATCTGAGTGCATCATTGCAAGTTCTCCTCTCAGTGTGCTGCCTTTCAGCTCTCCTAGAACATGAAACCTTCTTTTGGCAGCCCGTTCAGGAAATGTTACTCATTTTCAAAGGTAGGAACTTTAGCAAAGTACATGAAAAAGTTACAAATGTCACGGCAGGTTAGTCAATCATAGATTCTGAATGCAAAAATAGGTCCCAGGTGTGCGTCCCCGGCCAAACGCGGCCAAGAAATGTCATGATCAGTGGGTGGGAACCTCGTGTTGTTTATAACTCATTTTGAATCTGCTCTGCATGGTCATGCTTATTCTGCTATAATGTGCTACTGGTGTAGATGGACAATGCAGAAGACATATGGAATGTTTTGGAGCGGAAATCGCGGCCGTCGCCAGCTGTCTGAATGGGTGGAGTGTGCAGTATGTGTGGTATTTTTGCTGCCTAACTCCTGTGGACTTGGGCGTCCCTGAGTCACGTTCTCATAGACCCAAGAATGTAAAACCAAAGCTGTCATAAATGATCATTAAAAGTTTTGTAGATCAAAACCAACACGTTTTATGAAAATTTCCACAGCTGCAACTGCTGCAGCCCCCATTTTGACGTCGAAAAAAGCATGCAATTAAATATTTCTATGTAATAAACTTGTTCTCATTACAAAACAAACATATATACAGACTCTCTCTATATATTATGCTGTAAGCAGAGGGTGAGTTTGATGAATGACTTTGTGTGAGGTCTGATCTGTGCCCAGATCGTGTGTGTGTGTATGTGTGGTGTGAGTGGAGTCAGGTTCACTACTGCTGTCTCCTGTGTGATCAGCAAATGTCGCATGGAATGAGCGCCTGACTGCTGCGGAAGCGGGAATCTCTGCCGCCGCTCTTTCATCTTAGTATTGTGCTGGTTTACGGTAACCCCATTATCAAAGGTTATTTATTTCAAGAAGTTGTGTTGCTGTATTGTGACATTCCTGCACCACTAGCATCACTAAATGGAATTGCAAAGTTGGTTGTCAGACAGATTTCCTAAACACAGGCCAGTTGCAGCCATGCCATTGGTTGAGCTGAGGTTGCTAGGTTGGCCTGGATGAGGAACCCTTTGGTTAAACCTACCTGCAGCTTTGAGATTAGTTTAGGCCAGGTGTACTCAGCTACCTCCTGACACACTTCATCTCACTAATCTCCTGCTTGTTACCTTAAGATCAACAGTCAGTGTGTGTGTGCGTGTGTGTGTATATGTG
The DNA here is from genome assembly GCA_036877545.1 of Yasuhikotakia modesta. NCBI lineage: Eukaryota > Metazoa > Chordata > Actinopteri > Cypriniformes > Botiidae > Yasuhikotakia > Yasuhikotakia modesta. Next base: position 8,456 of record JBAJNP010015103.1, on the reverse strand, counting down.
TGTGTGTTTAGGTATGTGTAGGAGGATTGGGTACACTAACTGTAAACCTACTCTAGTATTTATTGCTTGGCATTTGCTCAAAGGCATGCTGGGAATACGTGGTATGAAAAGAGACTGGTCACAGTCCAGCAATGCCCACTTAATACCATCGTCATTGACCTGGCCTGGGGTTACGTAAGCAGATAGGTAGGAGTAAGCTATAGATTCAGAGCAAGTGCTTAAACGCACAAACCTACATAGCTGAAGACTTTGATGCCTTTATTGCCAGCTGCCATCATAACACACATTCCAGCAGCCTGTTCTGTAGAACTGAGGCACTGAGGAGCCATACAGGAGCCCTTCATGTGGCACATATGGAACTGTAAATGCTTTACATAAACAGAACTAATGTTAAAAGTGTAGAAATAATGAGAAATAGGATAATGAATAATATAGAATAGAATAATGAAAAAGCTATTTAAAGGCCAGAATATATAGAAATTCATTCAATACTGTTTAAAAGGAGCTTAGCCTGACTTTTGGGAAACTGGATAATAAAATGTCAAGAAAACATTTTTTTTTATTCTGTGCAAAGGGTGACTACATTGAAGATGTTAAAATATAACCTAGTTTAATTTATTTCGAATTATCTTTAAGATTTGTCTTATTTAATAGTTTGAGGTTACGATTATTGTAAAATACAGAAATAAATTATTCTGTAATTGAGTAATTGTTTGGTACTGTATATATTCACAATGTGCTTCGCCGTATGTTATACTAGTGTTCCACAAGATTAAACCAAATTAAATCATTTCAGGAAATATGTCAATATGTGTTACACAGTTGAAAGAAAATAATTTTCTTCATAGTTCCAACACAAAGTTTAAATTTTGGTGCCTGGTAAACCTCAATCATCCAATCTACTATTATGAGAAATAAGAGCAATACTGCATGACTATATACTGTTTTTGTCTGGAATGTGAGACAGAAGAAGTGTATTTTTCTTAAAGGTGCAGAATATATTTTTGTCAGTGTTTAAATACACTCTGTTCCAGCATATCATGCAGTCAACTTTAAATATAGTTATATAATTATTTTACACAATCATACTGAGTTTTTAGAAACTGCTGTGTTTGTTTGAGCATTCTGAACAATCTGATTTAGTAACACTGACTCAACTGATGGCATGAGTTTGGTATGGGTCTCTGTGTATTAGTAGCTACAGTGGGAGTTCCAGACAATCTGTTTGAAAGATGACACATCTTATGATGTGTTTTGTTTTGCCAGTGTGTTTGTGTGTGTGTGTGTGTGTGTGTGTGTGTGTGTGTGTTTGTGTGTGTGTGTACAAGTCTTGATGCACATCTCTATCTACACATGAAACTTCTTGCATACATACACATTCTCTTGTCCTCTCTTGACTCTCTTTTTTCTTTGATAGGCCTCCACATATATATTTATATAAATAGTGAGTGAATTTTTATCATTATGTGCACTGCATAAACATGTTTTTCCAGCTTTTCTTGCTGGTGCAATATTTTCATTTCTCTGCTAAGCTCTTTATTTTTAGATGGAGCCACCGATACTGTCTCTTATAAATCATTGTATGCATCTGCTGATCTGAGATTTATAAGGTGTCTGTTTTAACAGCTCAGAGTTGTTTGCTGTCCAACCTGACGCTGGGCTGAGTGATCTGTGAGATCACTGCTATAGAGAGCCGCTTTATAGTGGAAGAGATAAAACCAGTGTAGACATGTGCTGTAGAGTCTGAAAAACACACTCCTCACAGGTTAGAAGGGTCAAGAACATTAGCATGTACACACATGCTTTTGGATGTCTGCCCATATGCAACAGAGTTTATCAGGGAGCAAATGGTACGAAAGAGCCCTTGATCAGATTTATGCTTTGCATTAATGCAGCAGTTTGGATGCTAATGGAGGTTGGCCCAGTGTTTCAGTGTTTGATGTTATGGCACAGGTGGTTGGCTAGAGAGCAAGTTTGCGTATGAAGCTTGTTAGTGTGGAGTTGAATGAGTGTCAGGTGTATTTTAGCTGACTTCCATTCAAAATGTAATTGTTTTAACATTTTGCTTGGTTATAATCATTATTTAAACATTTTTGTACTTCAAAATAATGTTTTGGTTATGGGTAAAATATTGTGTTGCCGTTTATATTTTAATATATTGTTTTACAACTGACTGACACATCATTGCTATCTTTTACATCACAGCTCAGGATAACCACTAGTGAAGGGCTGTCAGCCATCTAGTCACATGACACTTCTGTCTTAGTTGATTGGCTCAACACCTAGACCTGAACCAAGATAGCAGATTTAAAACTGTGTACTGCCAGCCAGCCAAGCAACTGCCAAACAGATGAATAGCAATGTTAGTGGAAAGCATTTTGCAGGTATTATTGGAGAGGAGAGGGTTATTTGGAGGCTGTCTAATTAGGTTTGTATGATAAGAAACAGATGTCTATTAATGAATTGATGGTGTGGTTTGTGTTCCCTCAAATACTTGCATTCCAGAACTGGGGCAGAAACATGAAAGCATTCCTGGTAGTTCCTATGTTCTTAGTTCCTCTAACACACACATGACACAAGGATCATCCACACTGTGAGGAACAGAACAGATGTATTCAACTGAACAAATCTTACTGTATACTGTAAATACGCTGCTTTAATCTTCAAGCTGTTTGCTGCTTAACCAATGATTTATTTAAAAATTAAATAGTCCATTTACACATTATATAATGTATATGCAAATGCTTCTTCAAAAATCATAATCAAAAAACACATCATACAGTATATCTGTTTAGGAAAAAGATTTTTATTGTAAAAGAGGTTTAACAATATTATAATATAATACAAGGTATAATATAAGGGTTAGGGTATTTTATTATCTTAAGTCATTGGTTGCTATGACAGTCTAGTCAATAGTCAATCAATCTAGTCAATAGGCCACAGTATCATAACTTATTGATAGCATCTAACATATAAAAATTGGGCTTTAACCTCTTTTTCTGCTTTTACTGCATGAGTCAGGCCGTAACAGCAATGTCTGAAGGCTGTAATATTTAGCTAAGCAGTGAGGAATGGATCATTCCTAACCTTGATTCTTCCAGATGTCTCCTGTCTTTTGTTTGAGTCTGTTTACATGTCAGAAGTATTTAGTTTCTTTCCAATCACAGGCTAATTAAATTGCACTTCCTTTTCCCTGTATCCTACAATGATCCAGTCAGTTGCCCAGAACAGTCTCTGCCTCAGGCAGACTGAATACTTATTGTTACTGTGTGTTTTCTACATTTCCCTCAGAGAAAATGTTCACTGCGACCTTCAATTAATTTACTTTCTTTCTTTCTTTCTTTTTCTTAGTGTTACATTCTTTCTTTCTGTCCTAGTGTCAGACATTTAACATCAAATAGGAAAAACAAAGATAAAACAGTTAAACTCATTAGTCTTTTGTATTGATTAAAGAGAGGCAGATTAAGCTACCCAGGCCTTTCTGAATTCAGGGGTTAAAAGGGTATGTGATGCCATGAACACAATGAGAGGAAGTGGAGTTTGTTTTTGCACCTTCCCTCAGGCCAGAATCACACTACACAAATATACATGGAAGTGAGGCCCTCAGAGGTCTCTCTCTCTCTAGGGCCCCTTGCGGTTACAGCCCCCCCCCACCCCCCCCATACCTGCCGGTAAACTGACAGAGGTAATAAACAGAATAATAAACAGCACACTGATGGACCTTGACCTGGGAAACACCACACTTCTCTAGAGAGAAAGAGAGAGAGAGGACAAACCAGAGAATTTAACCCACCATTAACATCAAAGAATGAGAAATAGAGATTTTTTAATGGCAAAAGAATACAAAGAAAAGAGGAGGCAAAAATACCACTAGAAATGACTGGAGCTTGAAAAATGGAAAGAATGAATGAAAGAGAAACTAATTTCCAAGCCCACACGCAAAAGTGCAGACTGGAAAGAAAGAACGAGTGTGAGAGTAAAGGAGAGAAACAGGAGAATGTCATGCATGAGTTACCTGCCAAACACAGAGCAGTTAGTGGTTGTTCTTGTGAAATGTTGTGTTGTGGTGCTCATGTGGATGACATAGGTTCAAGTCTGGCTTGTCTACATTTTTAAGAAAACAACCCTCTTGTTTCAATAGTTTCCTGTTGACTATTCCTTCTTTTTTCTGTCTGAAAAAACATTTTTTTTTCAAATATATTATATGTTTACACATTTTAAAGAGACCATTAATCCAGATTTTACATTATTATGAGTGTAGTTTGTGCTATTAACATCTGTCCTGCTGTGCAGTCTTAAAACATCTTTATCCTTCTATGTTCTTCATCCAAATTTTCATTCTGGCAAGAGACCTGCAGCCATTTTATCACTGGTGACTGGCTTTGGCACAGTATTAGATTTGTGGCATTTATTAAATATGAAACAAGATTTATAGAGAAGTTCAAAACAACTATGGATTAATATGGCTTGCAGTGATTGTTAACACTTTTTGGCTGGAGCAGGTGGCTTTATGGAAGTCCACATTAACAGCTGGCTCAACACCCTTCAATCATGTTCAGCCAACATCACTGGCATGCAGAATACACTGAGTTTAACTGGAGCTGTTATTGTTGCTGTAGAGAACCTCTGAGAGAGTGCTGATAGCTGAACAGAGCTGCAGTTTCTTGTCAATCTGAGAGAGAGAGAGAGAGAGAGAGAGAGCAAGGTTGTGACTGCAGCTGTGTGTTTTATCTGAGTAATTAGCTGTAATCAGTTCTCTCAGCTCTATGGGTGTTCCATAGTTCAGCCTTTACACAATGACACACACACACATTAAATAACTAATGTAACTTTGACATCCAATATCCTCACAGATCTCTTGTTTATATTTTACCACTTTTTCTTTAAACAAAATACTTTAATTACATGCATGACATAGCATAACAAAATCCCCTAATAGCATAATAAAAATCCCCACCCAATTAAAAAAGAAAACATGAAAGAGTGAACTCCACGTTACTAAATTATAGTTTTTAATTATTTTAAAATGAGAATTTAATTTTACAGCTTCTTTATAATATGTTTTCCCCTTTTGCTTTCATCCTTTTCCACAGCTGATAAGGTTTTATTTGTCCTGAGGAACATCTTGTTTGCATGTTCATGTAAAGCATTTCACTGCATGTTAAAGCATTTCACTGCATGTCATACTGTGTACGATTATGTATGTGACCAATAAAATTTGAATTTGTTCTGCTTTAAATAGAAAGTAGTGCTGAGTAGGGTTCTCTCTCTCTCTCACACACACACACACACACACACACTCTCTCTCTCTCTCTCTCTCTCATACACTTATAAAGTGGTTTGAGTGTGAGTGTCCCCTCATATGTTTGGCACATGTTGGCTCCTTCTGTCTTCCTGTAATGGCTGGTATTTCTCCATACTGAAATTTCTCCATACCCCCCCCCCACACACACACACACACACACACACACATAATAATCTAACACACTGCATACATCCTCTGCAAAAACATTTATCCAGTTCAGCAAAATTACGAGAAGGAGAATTGTGGCAAATGGGAATTAATAGGGGATTTCAACACCACATTTGATTTAAACTAACACTCCAACTAACTCTAAGAATTTCCTGACAACTGATTCCACTATAAATAAACATATTGCACTGACTGTGTATCCTCAGTTTCACTTGGCTGTGTGTGTTTGGTTTCTCAGAAGGCCGGCTGAGGTCTGGGGATGGATGTGTGTGTGTGGATACTGTATATCCCGCAGATTTATGTTAGATATATTAATCATAGTTTAATTATGTTAAATTATGAGTTAATTGTGTGTGCGTGTTAGATGTTCTAGACTGACCATATACAAACCACACTTTACTTTTTGTATATTTTTAGGCTAACTTTGTAGAGATTAAACAAAAAATGTAATGTGTAACACTTCTTACTAGTAACAGGTCTTACTTTTTAAACATATATATAATATGTACATATATATTGAAGCATATACATTTTTACACAAACCTCTGTGCGTCTGTGTGTGTTGACATAACCACACATTGGGGACAAATTTGTACCTCAAAGTGAATAAATCCTGACAAATCTGCACAAACCTCCTTTTGGGGACATTCTCATTTATAAAACAGTTTTCTGTTACAGTTACGGTTAGAATGTGGGTTAAGGTTAGGTTGTACTGTTTAAAACTAGCTGTGTATAAAAGCAATGTGTGTGTGTTTGTGAATGACTCACATGTCAGGGGCCCATGGTCTGTCTGCTGCCAGCTCTGCATTTTTGCAGAGTCAAAATCTGAAAATGTCATAGAGGCTCAACCCACCCCGTGTGTGTGTGTGTGTGTGTGTGTGTGTGAGCAATACCCTTTCAAAGTATGGTTTAAACAGACACATGAGACTAGCCAAAACAGACAGCTGAGAAACAGAACAACTGTAAAAAGGTGAGGCACTGTAGCCAATGACTAAGAGCAGTTTTGAACTTACAACAAATAAGATGCATTACTACTGTCATGCCAACATAAACCATTAGCTTTCATTTTCTCCATCAATTCCACCAAATGCAATCACAGGAGGTCTGAAGGTCTCACAGGTGATTCATGCTCGTCTGTTACAGTGTTTAAATAGTTCAACAAAACATTCTTTCAGTGATTGCCAGCGCAAAAAATCATTTCATAACTTGTTTAAATGAAGTACAGGTGCAGAATCTGCTGCAGAAACGCTTCCTTTAAAACGCTAGTTCTGTTTTGACGTTCCGAGGTCAGTTTTCATTTAAACTCACATCAAGTTCCCCCACAGTGAACACATGGGCCATCCGTCTGTTTCCATAGGCAGGCACAGTTACCTCTCACATTTTGTTTTGATGGAAAACCGGCACTCTTTATTTCTTCTTACCCTCGGTTACCACTCGTTCAACCTCTTCCTTCTCTTCTTGCTCTCTACCCTCCCTCACCGCTTCCTCTGGTTTGATGTCAGGCGCCCAACATTCGGGCATTCTGACAGGATACCCCACATCCTGCATAAAGAACAGGAGAAGGGCCGATAAAGTCAGTCAGAAACTGCTTGTTTTGAGCTGGAAAACCTCAGCTTTGCATCAAGCATGCAGAGAAATGATCATAAACACATTGCTATCAGGTAAAATGTGCAGTATAAAAAGTGGAAATTGTGATTGTTGTTTTGTTGTTTTATCTGATGAGTGATTTAAATTATGTGATCCCTAAAATGACTTTTGTTATTATAATTATTATATATAACATATTGATATAATATAATTTGTAATTATATATTTGTATATTATTTTGCTAATAATATTTCTGACCTACATAAAACCAGGCAATGTAGTTGTTACAACATGGAGCACATTTCAAGGGGACCTGAGAACAGTGCTTGTATTTTTAATCTTAGAAAGTGTGCTTTTCTTTGAAGTCATGCCATTCAAGTCATGATTCTTATCTTGAAACTGGTGGCAGACAGATGTGTCTGAGGTGGATGTGAGGGTGTAAGCATGATGTGTGTGTTTAAAGGTGCTTTAAATTATTATTTCAGTGAAGCCTGTGATAGTATGGTTACAGTATGTGTGAGGAGTCCTGCATACACACAGCTGATTCTAATTTCCTCAGTTCCTCTTACACTTCAGCTGAGCCGAGCCAAGTATTGTGTGTATGTGTGTGGGGGGGGTTTATTTAGAAATTGTTTAGGGACAAATTTGTCCTCAGACATTAGCTAAATCTGACAAAGCCTCTCTGTTTGGTCTTCTTTTATGATTCATGAAGTTAATAATAATGTGAAAAAATAATAATAGGGTAATAATTAATCTATAGTAATTAGTTTAACATTTAGATAACAGTGTAGTCTATACAGTTTAAGAACTTTAGTATATACTTCTTAATATAGTATAAGTATAATAGCATGTCTATGGCACGTCTCTATGGTATGTGTGTGTGTGTGTGTGTGCGTGTGTGAGAGAGAGCGAGAGAGAGAGAGAGAGAGAGAGAGAGAGAGAGGAAGAAAGATAAAGACTCTGGTACAGGTCCAGTCTATTGCAACAAAAAATTGCTCTGATAAACAGATGCAGAGCAGGAATTCAAACCTTCAACCACTTTGTATGCGTCTTTATTTCTCAAACTCCTTTATTTCACACTTTGATTTGAAACTTAGTGTGACGGGCATCAGTCGTGATGAAAATCTGTTTCCCTCCTTTCATCTTAAGGCTTCATCTTTCACTCCACTGGTGTCAGAGACAGGCTGGCTGGAGCTCACGCTCTTTTGTTTGGCAGGAGTCGTCACTGAGGATGAAAAGCACCAGTCAGTGTTCTTCTCTCTTATGTTGTCATAATCAAATCATTTACATATTTACAAAGATTTACATATTTAGTATTTTGTTTTTTTAGACGATGCCTCTTAATTAAAATGTTAAAAACATGTTTAAACCAGATAATGTGAAAATAGAGATCAAA
>JBAJNP010015101.1:0-10283 GCA_036877545.1 Yasuhikotakia modesta | reverse complement strand
AGACAGAGTGTGTGTGTATTTTGTAGGCATGAATGCACAGAATTTTTTTTTTTTACAGAACAGCTAGATTTCCCAACGGAAAGCCAAAAATCCATACAGTGGTTTAAGTTCTCCCTGCTTGCCTCACCTCTGTACGCTCTGCTTTTATGAGGCGGTCACGCTCCACACAGGCTCTGTTCCAAAAACTAATCAGCTGCCTCGTCTACTTGTGTAAATACCATCCTGCCAGTATCCTGAAAGCTGTGCAACTTACAGATGAAGAACTTTTAACTTGCTAGACTTGCTCTAACATTTCTGCAACGGGTAACTTTTTGGAATATGTACTTGGAACTGCTAAACGAATTTCAAGGCATGCAGTCATACAATTCAAATTGTAACTTCCTCCAGAAAAAATGGATTTATGCCAAAATTGTTATGATAGACTGTAAAGTGTGAGCTTGTGTTGTTGGGGAATTGTTTAATTGCTTGAAACATCTGTTGCAGTCATACTTCAGTGAGTCTGAGGAGTGTAGCGTGACCACCAATCTTCATCAGTGCCTTGCTCTCCAGCTCCATGCTGCAGACGGCCTCTCTGAAACACAGTGTTGACGTTCTTTTCACGTTCTTCTCACGTTCTCTCTTAACAGGTCAGGTCCGAGTACCGTTTCCCCCCACTGACGTGCGAGTTTGTGAGCTTAGCGACACCTATGCTGTTCTGAGCTGGACTGAACCGGACCCACGGGGCAGAGAACCTCTCACCTACTTTGTGGAACGGGTGAGAGTTGAACTTCATCCCATACAGCACTTGTGCCTTAGCTGCTGGAATAGTTTGATAAGACGACCCATGCAGGGGTCTTTACTCTCCGCTGCAGACTTCGTGGTTGTGTTGGTTGCACACTGAGATTGTTGGTCTCACTGAGCGTACAGACCGTAGAGCAGCTAAAAATGAGTTTCTTCTCAAACGTTAATTCTTGCTGACGTCACAGATTCTGACATTGAAGACACGGTTAGTTCAGTTGAATCATGTGACTATGAAGTGCATATTATATTTATGTACTGTGTCTGAAACGTTCTCCTCACCTCACTCCTCAGAGAAGAAAGACTGACTGCAGCTTTAAACTTCTCTGTGAAATTTCTAGAAAGCCAGGAGTCTCCATCCAGCACTTGAGTAAAAGAATAACCCGCTTTATTATAGTGTAACTTCTCGCTTTCTCCTTTTCCTCAGCAGGTCTACCAGCACATGTGGAACATAAAGGTCCCTCAAGTTTGAAGGTCTTGCAGTATAAAAGTTGTTGCATTAAATATTTTTCCAGAGCCGAGGAGGCAAAATGTTTCTAATATCAGTCCCAGGAGAAAGTGTTTCAGTCACGTTTCGACTCTGTGATGAGCCAGAGAATCACAAACTGCCACAGGACATGAACTTTTAATGACTATTTTAGGAGAAGTGCCGAAATAAAACTGTCTGGTCTGTCGGCTTCATCTAAAATTCCTATTCATATAGAAACGTATTAAAGAGATTCAAATTTCCTTTTACCGTGTGCCATATTTTATAGACAATACATTACCTTCATAAACATGTTTTATTGAAACGTAATTTATATTTGAGTGTTTGTTGAGTCTGCCATCAATACATGTTCTGAGTTCATGTGTTTGTTTGTTGATTCAGTCTGTAGCTGGTAAGGACAGCTGGCATCTGGCCAGTCTGGATCTGACGGTTCTGTCCACGAGGTTTTCTGCCTTTGACCAGAAGAAGGGGACGTCATACTGTTATCGGGTTCGATCTGTCAACAAATACGGCATCAGTGAGCCCTCGCTGCCCAGTGCAGCCGTCTCCCTGGAGCAGCCGCTGGGTGAGTGAGAACACCTGCAGATGTGATGAGCTGCTTTTAACATTTACTTTAGGTGAACTGTGTTTTTTAACACAAAGTCCCGTAAAGCACCATCAGAATACCTCATGACACTAGTGTTTGCTTCTACTTTGCATGACCTAGAGTTTTCATTTTTTAAATGTTTTGGTAAATGTTAAAATGAACAAACAATGAACAATATTTCAACAGTATTTATTAATCTGAGGTAATATTACTGATGTATGTCTTTAATGTTAAAAAAGGAAATTGTGTGCTACATTGCAAGTGTTCTGAAATTATCTAAACATCTTTAGAAGAACAGACTAAAATTAAACTCAGTAATGACAGTCTGTCCATCTGCTAAAACCTTGTTTTAAATCCCGAATGAAGTTCATTACATGACACACAAGAGCCAATGCTGTGGGCCTCAGCGATGTCATCCTGCAGCATTTTGATTGGATTGGAGAGATACAGCAGACGTGAATGAAGCTGTAGAACATCACGTCAGATGCTGCTGTGTGCAGCAGTAGAGGTCAAAGTTCACGCTGGATTCTCTGTGTCTGTTTCAGGAGTTCCTGCCCCCCCACACAGCATTCTTCCCATCCCAGACAGCAACAGTTCTGTCCTGCTTCAGTGGAAAGAGCCTAAAACAACAGAGGGGGTTCTGGGATACTACCTGTACTACAGCGAGGTGGGCAGTGGCCAGTGGAAGACCATCAATAATAAACCCATCACCAAAACCAGGTCTGTTCTTTACGAGTTAAGATGATACAATAGAACCTACATGAATCAGCAGCACTGCTCATATTCCACCTGTCTCTGTTACGGTCAGATTCACGGTGCACGGACTGACCACTAATAAACACTATGTGTTCCGCGTTAAATCTGTGGGATTAGCCGGTAACAGCATCTACTCTGAGGAGTCTCCTGCCATTCAAGTGAAGTCCGCAAAATGTGAGAGTCTGACGCTTCAGAGGCTCCTGTTTAAACTGAACTCAGACAGATTACTGTACTGTACTGTACTGTACCTTTGACTCACTCTCCCTCTGTTATTGCAGATGTTCCTTCACGCCCATCTGCCATCAGTGTGCTGCACTGCACAGGAGGGGAGATGGTGATTGGCTGGAGAGCTCCGGCCAATCACGGAGGAGATCCTGTGCGGGACTATTACCTGGACCAGAGGCAGAAGTGTCAGAGCACCTGGCGAGAGGTCAATGTCAAGCCTATTAAAGACAGAGTGTACAGGGTGAGTAAGAATCAGCCAATCACACGCCACAGCTCCTGTAACCTCTGAAACACAGCACAATTTCTGTCTTTTCTCTAACCAAACTAACCAAGACACAAATAAGACCAGAGATGACTGTTCACTTCATACTTCTTTCTTTGTGGATGCAGACCTTTGAGGAAACTCCTTATGAGAAGTTCTGGCCCTGGTGTCTTAACGCAGTGGTGATCAGTGTTAATGTGTAAATGATGCTTTAACTGATGAGCGGCTCTGATGAATCATAAATTATGTGTAGCTCAAAATCTCATTACAGCCTCAACAAGCTACATCTGACCTGCGTGTGTCGGCCATGTCTGTTTAACTTACTCTACACTGCGTCCATGAAGACTTAATTAAAACTTAGCAAAACACTGTTTATTTTTATTGTGGCCTCAGGTTAATTAGACACTGCTCTAGTATGGACAATAGCTTACCAGTGAGGAAAACAAGTTTCTGTTTGTTGTAAGAAGAAAGTTTGTAAGTTAAAGTTGTGAACAGAGGCCTGTTGTCGCCTCCGTGGAGATTTTCTGGAGCTGTGAGGAACTGGAAACCTCTTGCTCTGAGGACATTTGTACTGAACAAATTGGTATCCAACATTTTTAAGCTCTGAAGGATTTATTAGAGAAACTATTTACCACTGAATAGTAGTGTACAAGTCAATTTAATGAATAAGACAAGTTACCTAAAATACTTGAATTTGGGGGTTTGTACAAATCTTTAAATGTAATAGTTAGTTTGATTGACCATCACAATGGCCAAAGCTTATTTAGAGTGAACACAAGTGTACAGCGCCCCCTGTTGGATGGAAATGATCGCATCAAGTATTTTTCTATCATGAACAAAACCCCAGAAATATTTCTGGCAGGTTTGTGCAGTTTGCTGATTGGGTGGCTCGCCGTGGATAGTGTCAGTTTGAATTGATTTATCTGTGTTGGTGTTTGTTGCATGTCAATATAATGTTGATGACTCTCTTCACACTCAGCAGTCAGGCTTCATTAGCGTGACACAAATATCCTGCAGCAGCAGTTTTAGACTGTTTAGTTTTCACTGTTCTGAGACCAGTCTGACGGATGTGTGCCATCTAGTGGACTTCTGTTTCCCAGCAGGCAGAGGGGCAGCAGCGTCTTGATGCTCTTGAGCCTCCAGATAAGGCGGTGATTTGATAAGAGGATTCAGGCAGCAGTTAATCACCAGTCTGACGGCTCCAGAATGACTCAATCCAGTCTCACTTACACATGGCCAGCTGCAGCTCTTCAAGTCTTAGTGTTTATCAGATAAGTGCTGCTCCAGCTAATGGCCCTCAATACAGACATCAGCCACCACATCAATGCAGCGGTACCACACGGATGAATAAAGACTCTGAGTTATAAATGCTATCTTATTCCCAAACCCACATGGATTCTGTGTTGACGTTTGGGGCTGCTCAGATACAGTAGTCAACAGAAACTGTAAGAACGATCCAGTGAATGGCTAGTGCTAGTGATAGTACTAGTGATTTGAATAGTGAACTGACAGAAACAAATACTTACACTAATACTATACTGTCTTTCTCTTGAAGTTTTCTGAAAAATGACTTCACAACAAATTTCATCCTGTAGTTTAGTTTGTATTTGTGCATTTATCTGTTTTTAGGTCACTGGTCTTCAGGAAGGAAGTTTTTACCAGTTTCGAGTCTTTGCAGCCAACATCATCGGACTTGGAAAACCTTCAGAAGAAAGCGAGATGTTTCTGTGTGAAAAGTGGACGATGCCAGAACCTGGTAAGATCATGAGAACCAAATTCTGTTTCTGGTTCTCCTTCAACATATAATTCTGGTTCCTTTATAATTCTGTTATTGTTTCTGTTAGAAGTTTGAATTCTGACTGCAGAGCCTCAGAAACCTTGGCTGTTTGTTCTCAAATTAAAATCGGTCAAGTCAGAAATCAGTTCAGGTTAATACATCCGTTAGCACGTTAGGTTCACTCCAGGTTTGGTTGGTTTTGATCAATATAAAATCATCATGTACAGTATTTATTTTTGAATGAATTCAGAATCCCTTTGCTGAAGTGAATACATCTCTTGTAGAGTCAGTGAATGTGTTTTATGTGAATGATGTAACTCTACAGTTAGTAGTATAAACGGATATGTTGTAGATGTTTTCTCTTTATGGAATGTTTGCAGGACGATTACACAGAGTTATTTTTCTTTCATTGTGTTTCTATAGTGATGGTGTTGCTTTGCATCTGATTGGCTGAATGTGTTGCAGGTTGTCCCTATGATCTGGAGTTCAGAGAAGTGAGAAACAATTCTCTTGTGCTGCTGTGGGTGGGGCCTATTTATAAGGGCCAATCAGAGATCAGTGGCTATATAGTGGAGATCAGTCACGGGGCGGAATCTGAGGATTGGACCCCAGTGACAAAAGAGCCAGTGACAGAAACTCACTTAAAGGTCTGTTGTTTCCCTCTGGGTGAAAGTTCAGCTATTAGTCGTCAAATTTTACTTTATTATTTAATTTATTTATTTATTGCTCCTATCTAGCAAAACAATTCTTTCATGAGTGACTCTGCAGGACACACTGTTGATGGTGAACAATGAATATATATTATTATTATGAACTACTGAAGCTTACATACTAAAATCTTTCAAAACTCAGAGCCTCAGAAGCCCCGAAGTTTTATTAAACTAAATGGCAGAAACAACTTTCTAAGAAAACATGAGGAAATGGCCAGAAAGACTATAAATAATAACTGTTGAACCAAAGAGTAAACGATAAATTTGTGTTATAAGTATGTTTGTTTGTCAACGAATGAGTCTTTTGTGGGGGAAACACGTTTATCTTCAGTTCCACAGAAATGTTTGTGGTGAATTCTTCCTGTTTCAGGTGTCAGGCCTGCAGGCGGGTCAGACGTACCGGCTGCGTGTGTCTGCGGTGAACAGCGCAGGAGTCGGCATGTCTTCCCTCCCCTCAGAGCCTGTGTGTGCGCAGACTTCAGCAGGTCAGTTTCCTGGAAGTCTGATTTCATCTTCACAGAGAACTGCTCTTCAGCTGCTCACTGCCTCTGCCACCAGGAACCAAAGAGATGGAGATCGGGGTTGATCGTGATGGCTTCATCTTCCTGAGCTTTGAAGCTCCTGACAGGGATGAGCAAGACTTCTTTAAGTGGAGTAAGAACTACAGCGGAGCCATCGACGCTGGAAGAGCTCGCTTGGAGAACATAAACAACAGGTGAACATGTGGAGAAACACACAAGTTCTCTGAGTGAGAACAAACAGTGTTACATGTTAATGGTGGAATAGCTACAGATTGTGTGAATGTCCTTACACAGATACAGTGCAGACGTTTGTGTGTTTCAGGCAGGAATGCACAGAATGTTTTTTTGTTATTGTAAAAGAGGAGTTCTGAAAGTGGATGGGATTTGTGCCGCAGCGGTCCAGTGTACCATAAGAGTCCTGAAGGTTGTTGATGACTGTGTAAAGCTCATGCGTCATGTGTTTACAGGTCTGTTCTGACCTTCACTGACGCCGCAGAGCAGGACTTGGGGCTGTACACAGTGGAGCTGAGCGGAAACCCACAGATCTCCTCTAGTTTCTCCTTCGCTGCTGAGGGTACACATCAGTTCTGTCCTCTGAACACAGCGGCACAAGCTCTTGGATGACTGTTCCGCCTAAAATACCTGCTACATAACTCCTGTTTCATAACATGAGTCCAGAACTTTATTACCATGTTTGAGGCATTAATAATTAGTCAGCAGTCAGACTAATTCAGTCAGATATTGTGTGTATAAATTACACAACTCAAACAATCATTGTAGAACTCCAGACACCACATGGTGAATGTTAAATCTCATTGGTGGAGGCGTCTGAGAGTCCAGCGCAGAGTTCATGATGGTGCTGTTGAGTCTGACTGCAATGTTGTGTTTCAGATCTGGAAAGACTGACAGAACTGAGCTGGCATGTCAGGAACCCATGTGAGTGAGACAAACACGCTTCAGAAAATGTACATGGAGATTTGAAGGAACAGTCAACACAAAAACCCAAATTCTGTCACTTACCTTCATGTTTCAAACCAGACGGGAGGTTCTTAATGAGAACATCAACAGAAATGTAGAGATTGTTCTAGACACATAAGAGGTGTCAACACAGGTTCTGAGTAAACAAACAACTTCTAATGAAAGTTTTTAATTGGGTGGTCTGTTTCTTTAAATCTGTGTATGTATACTCTTGTGTTTGCATATAAGAATGTGTTGCGTGTGTCGCTGCAGTGATTGCGCTGCGGTCCGGCTGGCAGGTGGACGTGTCTGAGCAGGGTCCGGTCCGTCTGTGGCTGCAGACTGAACCTCTGAGCACCGACGCATCTCTCCGCCTCATTCTGAACGACAGAGAAATCTCCAGCAGCCCGGTAACCCCCTTACCTCACAACACCTGACCCTCTTACCTCACACACCAGACCCTTTTACCTCACAACACCTGACCCTCGTACCTCACACACCAGACCCTTTTACCTCACAACTCCTGACCCTCTTACCTCACAACTCCTGACCCTCTTACCTCACAACTCCTGACCCTCTTACCTCACACACCAGACCCTTTTACCTCACAACTCCTGACCCTCTTACCTCACAACTGCTGACCCTCTTACCTCACAACTTCTGACCCTCTTACCTGACCTGCTGCCTGTGCCCATCATCTTTACTGAAATCATCTTTAGTGAAAACATCTTTACTGAAAACATGTTTAGCTCCTGTGGGGCTGATCTGAAACCTCCTTTTTAAACGGGATGTTTTCTTGACATTGTTTTTAAAAATGTGCATTACTTTTGGGGAAATTTTACAGTGCTGCCTTCAGATTTGGCTAACAGAGGCCATCTTAAATGCTAGCGTAAAATATGCTGCCTACCCTCCTAGTAGAGAGTACAATTTGTCAAGAGTTCCTACAAAAAGTGCTGGAACAAAGTCTAAATGTGACCCAGATTTTCACATTGGCAAAGATGTTCTTTGTATGTATATTCCATGAGTGTCTAATATGTACTAACGTTTCTAAGGAGCGCTGTGCATCTGTGCCCTGCAGGCCCGTCAGGTTAACTTTGACAGGGCAAAGGGCCTCGTGGAGATCATGTTTGATCAACTATCAGAGGAAGACGAGGGCTCCTACACCGCTCAACTCAAAGACGGACGCGCCAAGAACCAGTTTACGCTCGTCTTTGTGGAAAAGAGTACGCTTATAAAGTTTTAACATTTTAACATTACATTTCAAAACAAAGCTATCAAACTGCAAATGATTTCAATCTTCAGAAGAGTTCAGTTCTGGTACGGTATGTAATGTTTTCTCTTGATTCAGTCCTGATGCTGTTTTACTGTATTTGCAGCGTTCCAGCAGACTCTGGCCAAATCTCTCGCCAACAGACAGAACTGGAAGAGAAAGTCGGGTAAGGACACAGAGATGTGACACAGTCAAACTGCCAAACACAGCCACTCATCTCACCTGTGCAGACAAATACGACTATGACAATTATAAGAGCTACACATGCATATGATGTATGACTGAACAGAAGGCTTATGTGGTACATTATTATTAAGAGTATCATGACTAAATTAAACCCTCTCTCTGCTTTATAAGGGCCCCATTTTGAGGAATTCTTATCATGGACAGTGACCCCAGACTGTGAAATGATTCTGAAATGCAAGGTAATTATTTTCATTACGAATCCCTCTGCACTTTTAAAAATACATTTAAAAATAGTTCACTTAAAAATACAACTGGCAAACTATTCATTGGTTATTCAGTGACAAGGTTGAGTAATCTGAATAATAACTTGGATTAGTGAGTTTGTTTTCATATGCCTAAAATAAACAGTTTATCTGCTGCAGGTCACAAACATGAGCAAAGACACGCGCATGAAATGGTTTAAGGATGGAGTGGAGCTCAGTCAGGCTGTGTTTGATCAGACGGGTGTTAGTGCCTTCACTGTGCCACAGGTACCACAAGACCCTATATTGGGTATATCACAGCACATATGTACGGCAGACCCTATATCACACAGCACATATGTACGGCAGACCCTATATCACACTGCACATATGTACGGCAGACCCTATATCACACAGCACATATGTACGGCAGACCCTATATCACACAGCACATATGTACGGCAGACCCTATATCACACTGCACATATGTACGGCAGACCCTGTATGCAGTAACAATGCCCACAGATGTTGCCTGCAGGAGATGAAAAGCTTCCTGCCGTGTTCTGATTAGAGAGCCTTCAGTGCAGAACCGTGTGTGTGTTCATGTGTCAGGTGACCAAGAAGGAAGCAGGTGTTTACAGGGCTGTAGTGTCAGACAGCAGAGGAGAAGATGAGAGTCTGTTGGAGCTCCTGGATGATGGTGAGAAGATCTCACTCATTACTGCATGTGTATGAAGCAGCTTCATGAGGAGGGATTTTTCATGTGAAATATAATATCAATACTTGTGATGTTTAGTCAAACAGAAGAAGCTCAAGCGTTAAGCTGTTGCTATGGTTACCTCAACAGACAAACATGATTTTAGTTTTATTTGGCAGCAAATAAAACTTTATTGCCATTATTGTGGTTTCTGAGACGTTCCTTAACGCCGCAGAGCTGCAGGAACTCTGTTCAATGATGTAATGTTTAGAAATTCTTCACAAACTCTCATGTGAAATAAACAGTTTAAGTAGAAGTAAAAGAAACTGGTTACACTGGCTGTTCTCTTATGGGCAGTTGTGGCTTAATGGTTAGTGTCAGACTTGTAACCCAGATGTTGCTGGTTTGATTTGTGTTCATGTGTTCATGAGCTGCTGTGTGTGTGTGTGTGTATGTGTGTGTGTTCACGTGCTGCTGTGTGTGTGTGTGTTCACGTGCTGCTGTGTGTGTGTGTGTGTGTTCACGTGCTGCTGTGTGTGTGTTCACGNGTGCTGCTGTGTGTGTGTGTGTGTGTGTGTGTGTGTGTGTGTGTGTGTGTTCACGTGCTGCTGTGTGTGTGTTCACGTGCTGCTGTGTGTGTGTGTTTAGTTCTCACTGGGTGGGTTAGATGCAGGTCACATTTCAAATGTGTTACTGGACGCATAAATACTTCACTTTGACTCACTGATGGTTTTATTTGACTCAGAATTTGACAGGCTGTTGCAGAGGCTGAGTAAACAGTGTGGTGAGTTTATGTCTCCATCTTCATACTTCAGACACTGTCACACTCA
>JBAJNP010015100.1:0-10289 GCA_036877545.1 Yasuhikotakia modesta | reverse complement strand
AATAAGCACAGCGTCCCGGTGTTGTGTCTCGTACTGTATGAGAGCTTCATGCAGCTCGCATAAAGCAATGTCCGTGTCCGCCTAAGGCGGAATGTAAACGGCGGTGACTATGACCGATGTAAACTCCTGAGGAAGATAGAAAGGACGACATTTGATGGTTAATAGTTCCAGGTTGGGTGTGCAGGAGCGTGATAGAGAAACAATGCTCGCGCGGTTGCACCAGCTGTTGTTCACCATTACGCACACGCCACCTCCTCTTGACTTCCCCGAATCCAGCGTCCTGTCCATGCGATGAACTGAGAAGAACTCAGCTGGTTGGATGGCATGGTCCGGTACTGCTGGGCTCAGCCATGTCTCGGTGAAGCAGAGGAGGTTGCAGTCCCRAATGTCTCTTTGGAACTTAACCCTGGCCCTGAGGTCATCAAGCTTGTTTTCCAGTGACTGGACGTTAGCGAGCAGGATGCTAGGCAGAGGAGTGCGGTGTGCACGGGCTCTCAGCCTGTTCCTGACGCCGGCTCTTTTTCCACAGGGCCTCCGTCTCAGGTCGCGTCATTTGTTCTTCCTCAGGATCTCGCTCGGCCAGCTTGGATCCGAGGTCAAAAACGTAGAATTGTGAGTGCACTGTATAGCAATAGAAATAAGAGTGTCTCTATCGTACACAATGCTTCCCATATAGAAAAAACTGTGGATCTAGAATTACAATAAAATAACTTAAAATACAAAAACAGGTAAAAGGGGGTCGGAGCAGTCGTGACGGCAGCCTGCCTCACTGGCGCCATCTTGGTAAACCCTGCTTGAGAATAGCTTGAGGATTGAAAAAAGCTTGAGAATAAAAAAATACTTTCAGTTCAGTTTTATTTATATAGCACTATTTACGATATTGCATTGCTTTAAATAAGCTTTACATTTAATGTGAAATAAAACACTGAAAAATACACAGTAATTGTCAAACATAAATATATTTGAAAATTAGCTGCCACTGTTTGTGTTTTTGATAGAACTAATAGATTTTGTTCACACAAATCATTATCTCAATGCAATAATGTAAAACATTTGTAAATGCAACAGAGATGATGGAATACAGTATTAAAGAAGTACACCACAGAAATAATGGCCCACCGCTTATCATCATTATGTCATGTTAATATTTGGCTCAGTGTTAGAGTGTCATTGAATAGTGCCTCAGAAGCTCCAAAAAGCTAGTCTGTCCATCATTTAGTCTTTTCCAGGATAAATGATGCCTTCCAGAGTTTTAAATATATACACACACAAATATATATATATATATATAATGGTTCTTAATAGTACCAAAAAAGTCTCCTTAGCTTGTAACTAAGCTAAACAGAACCTTATAATATGGTTCTATAAAGAACATGTAATACACCAGAAGTCAAGGGGTTATATTCATTTACCCCCTTCCATTTACAGTATTTTAAATTATTTAGAGTTTATAAACACAAAACCACATTATATAGAAGAAAGAATACTTTAATTTATTATTTTCTGTCCTAAAACACAATAAAATATGTTAGATAACTGGTGCAGTAATTGTACAGTTTGTGTTGCACTACATGATGTAAGTGTTACATCAGCGTGCTGCCAGGGCAAACGTGTCACCTGTTCTGTTCTTTACAACAGACTACATTTCCCAGAACCTATTGTGTCATTATTATATCATGTTCATCCGTGTCTCATTGTCTCTGGCTATTTATACCCAGTCAGCTTGTTTAGTGTAACTCTTTGAGTGTCTCTGGTTACCTGTGTTTTGACAGTCACAGTCTTTCTGGATTACTCTGTTTGTTTGGCCTTTGAATTCTGTTTTATGCTTGGACTGATAACCTGTTTTTGGACTGTGTTGTGCTCAGTTTTGGCTTATGACCTTGTGAGTGTTTAATAAAGTCTCCATTTGAATCAACAAGTTAACATGTTATCTTGTTAGTTTTTTCGGTTAACAATGGGTCTCAACATTACACACATCCCTGTTCAAATACAAGAATTTCACCACACAGTGACCCTCACCTGATCTTTGTTACTGCATGCTAATTCTGATGACATACAGAAGATTTCATGTGGTGTTTCATGTGTTGTGTGCGTATGTCATTTTAAAAAAGTTGTAAAAACCATCAGTTCACAGGCTGAGACTACATTTTGATAAACAAATACGTAGAAAAACCTTTAATCAGGAATTTAACTACTAATAAATAAGAAATTATATACAATAAGAACACCAGGTAAGTGTATTAGCAAAAAGTATGCCAGGTATAAATTAAGCTTTGTTGCTTCAGTGATCACTTTAACCTCATTTGTATCTGTGTGTCTAAGCACTGCTCATTTTGAGCATTTATTTTTGCTTTTCCTTAGATATCAGATTCACACTGGTCTACAGCACTCAATCATAAGACCACGCCAGCCCAACTGTCTCCCTCTGGATGCAGTCACACTGCCTCAGCGCTTACAGATGGCTGGGTACTCCACTCACATGGTGGGAAAGTGGCATTTGGGCTTCTACCGGAAAGACTGTTTGCCCACACGTCGTGGATTCCATACCTACTTTGGTTCATTGACAGGTAGTGTGGACTATTATACATACGGTTCATGTGACGGCAAAGCGTTGTGTGGCTTTGACCTCCATGAAGGTGAGTCCGTGGCCTGGGGGAGAGGGGGCAAGTACTCAACTCACCTGTACACCCAGAGAGTGCGTAAAATCTTAGCAACACACGACTCAAACAGTCGGCCTCTCTTTATTTTCCTTTCTCTTCAGGCAGTGCATACACCTTTGAAGCCACCCAAAGAGTACATCTATCCATACCGCCGCATGGGCAATGTTCCCCGCCGGAAATACGCAGCCATGGTTTCTATTGTTGACGAGGCAGTCCGAAATATTACTTATGCAATGCGCAAGTACGGCTTTTACCGTAACAGTGTCGTCATCTTCTCTACTGACAATGGAGCCCAGCCACTCACAGGAGGGAGTAATTGGCCCCTACGAGGTTGCAAGGGAACATACTGGGAAGGAGGTGTTAGAGGAGTGGGTTTTGTACACAGTCCCCTGATACGCCACAGGAAAAGAGTCAGCAAAGCTCTTATACACATTACTGATTGGTACCCAACCTTAGTTGGACTTGCTGGGGGCAATGTGTCCCAGTATCACGGATTAGATGGGTTTGATGTTTGGCCAACCATTAGTGAAGGGAAAGAATCACCGCGGTTGGAAATTCTTCACAACATTGATCCTCTCCATCGGCGTGGCCAGGGGTCAGTCAAGGAAGGATATGGTCTGTGGGACACAAAAGTACAAGCAGCAATTAGAGTGGGTGACTGGAAACTTTTGACTGGTGACCCAGGTCATGGCGACTGGGTGCCGCCCCAGGTCCTCACAAACTTTCCTAGTAGCTGGTCCATCTTGGAACGACAAAGTGGAGATAAAAAGAAATCAGTCTGGCTCTACAACATTACAGGTGACCCTTGTGAAAGGCATGATCTTGCAGTGCAGAGGCCTGATATTGTTAAGGAGCTTCTAGCACGACTAGCATTCTACAATCGCACAGCATTACCTGTGCGCTACCCCCCAGACGATGCTCGCGCAGATCCTAGTCTAAACGGAGGTGCTTGGGTACCTTGGGTAAGTGATAATGAAGAGGAAGAAAACTGGGATGGAATTTATTACAAAAGAGGAAAGAATCGTAAACGAAAGAAATGTAGGCTTTGCAAAATACGTTCTTTTTTTAAGAAGTTTAATTTAAAGGTCATGTCAAACCAAATATAATTATTGGTTATTATTATCACTGACGCTAACATATGGGACCTGTTGATTATTTTTAGGACCATGATGTATGGTTAGGTTTCATGCTTTTACTGAAATTGAATCTTAAAGTTTGTGGTAAGCAGGTGAATATAATCTAGAAATCTCAGAATCCTGTTTCAGTTCATAGGTTGCACAATGCAATGTATAAATCTGTAATAAACTGTATTTTTCATAATTCTGAGATTATTTGAAAGTGTATGATATAACATTGTACGTTTTACATACGCTTGTACATTACGTCCAATTTATTGCAAAGGCTAAGCCTTTCATAAAGTGGTTATGTTAACCAACTGTGGTTTTGTTGAAATCAAGAGCCAAATATTTTACTTCAAACAGGCCC
Organism: Yasuhikotakia modesta; assembly: GCA_036877545.1. Lineage (NCBI taxonomy): Eukaryota > Metazoa > Chordata > Actinopteri > Cypriniformes > Botiidae > Yasuhikotakia > Yasuhikotakia modesta. The sequence continues at coordinate 6,144 of JBAJNP010015100.1, read as the reverse complement.
TTAAAGACCTTTTATGAAACTGTAGATATAAACATGCTGCTGTTTTTTAGTTGAACCATTGAAATATGTTACCTTTCTCCATTTCCTTTAAAAAAACCTTTAAAAATGTAATTTGTATATTTATACCATGTAACATGTTCAATTTTCAGTTTATTGCAGAACCCAGTACCATCTTTTATCTTTATATAAGCCACTAAACAGGCTGTGCAATCATCAATGTTGGATGATTTAAGAAAAAAAGTCATTGTTTGTTCATTTATTAAGTCAATTAAAAATTATTCTATTTGTATTTATGACATAAGAGATTAAATATTGGTTCACAATTGAATTGTTATTTGGACATTTCTGTTACTTATTCATAAGATGATATTTTGCTCATGAGCAGAATTCTGCAGTTTGGTGGAACCTGACTGTGTTTAACACAACTGATAATTTTTGGACAGACACAAAAGCTGCATAAAAAGTTAATTTCACGACAGTTGCTGAGTGTCCACATAATGATCATTGAATTTTGTTTATGTTAATGTCCAGTTTGACTTATTGAAGCTCATCCAGCTGTGAGCAGTGAGCGACCCTCTATTTTCTTGTCTTGATTTGCACAGGTAAGTTTAAACCAATGGTAAAAAATTTTTTTGTGCTCTTTGTATACATCTTGAAATAGGTGCACAATGCAATGAATGTCACATCAGTGCATGAATCTGTGAAATATTCATATCATGTTGTTAAGACTTCTGTAACATTTCAGATACTTTCTACTTTTAAAATATAATTTACTTGTTAATTACATGTGGAAATTGAACAATAGAATGGAAAGGTAAATAATATAAATTATATATTTAAAGTGGCACAAACAAAGCCATCTATATATAGAGCTGTACATCTCCATGTGTCCTCTGTGACAATCATGACATCTATTTATTTATATAGCGCTTTTAACAATGTAACATTGCCTCAGCAGCTTTACATATAAAGAAAAATGCATACAGAAAACATGGTAAATGTATATTAATATATTGCATGTTTTATTGTTCATTATGGAATATATTGTTCATATATTGTTCATTATTAAGTTATATATTATTTAAAGTAATTTATATTAAAACTGTGGTTTGGTTATGAATTAAGATCAACAGGTTCTGGCTGCAGACTGTAGTTGTGTTCTCAGAAACCTGCACTACCTCTGCAAGTGACATCACTCACAGGCCACACCTCCACTCTCCACTGCCATTATATTAGTGAACAGCTGTATTTTATTAATGAATGTTAACACTGTAACAAATGTATAGCTCATAATTCAGTTAATTTCTAACTAACTAATGTTAACAAATGAAACCATGTTGTACACTTTTGTTTCATAGAATTGATTGATGGTGGATTTGAAGATGGATTTTCCTGGTGGGCCAAAATGTTTCAAAGAGTGGAGGTGTGGCCTGTGAGTGACATCACTTGCAGAGGAAGTGCAGGTGTCTCAGCATGCAGGTCTGCAGCCAGAACCATCGCAACTGAACTGATGACAAATACAACACATTTAGACCATTTGAATAGATGAATGTGCATTAGAAATATCTGTCATGTATTCACAGTGTATAATAAACACAGTGTACCTGAGACTGTGACATTTAGTCCGTTAACATGATAGATGACAGGTATGATATTAAGCAGGAGATTATGTTTCAGCGTACATGGAGATGACTCTTAGAAATATGATCATTTTATAGGATGAGGTGTAAGAGATTTGCAATAATGCTATAAAATTAGCAAAATGATGTCATAAAATGGACATTGCTTTACTAGTCTACTGGGAAGTTTCATAGAGCTGATTTTCAAGAAACCAGCTCTATGTCTGTGATTATTTTAAACAATGAAAGCAATTTTAGTCAGACTTAATCTGGTCTGGGATACCGGCCATTAGGGTTTAAAATTAGAGCCTGAATGATACTGATTCTCAGTAGCGCTGAAACCTCTGATAACCTTTATATGTAGCAGAAACAAGCTGGCAAAACTCTGACAGGTATGTACTGCCTGTCCATGATTATCCCTAAAACAGTAAAACAAACAGAACACTTCCACACTGTACAGACACACTTTAATGAGGAATTCGTGTGTTTTGACATGCTATACAGCTTTAAAACACTTGAATTTAATCAAACTGAGTTAAAACAAATATGTTAAAATAATGTGAATCAAGAGCTGCTGCTAAATGACTGTTTATTGATTGTTTGCAGTTTTGATAGAAAATACAGTGTGTTGACAGACAGGCTGTTGGTGAGGCACTCAGCCACCCACCTCATGCCTCAGGCTTCTGAAAGTGCTCTAGAGATGACTCATACCTCACCGTTACCATAGTGATGCTGGAATGTGTTTTGGGGAGGTGGTTCGAGAGAGAGAGCGCAGGCATGCAGCAAACTACATTACTGATGGCCTCATCATATTTACCTCATTTCATATTAGGTTGCAAATAGTGACACATTCAAAAATGTGAAGGTACAAAACCTTTCCTCAGTGCTGATTTAAACCCACAACTTCAAACATGCAGCAAAGAGGCATGATCTATTGGGGGATTCATGATGTGGGAACAATGAGAACATGAAAACCCTGATGAGAACCCATAAAACAACATGCAATCACAAACAGTACCTGAGCACTGCAGTACACACATACAGTACACATGACCAGCAGGTTAACAAGGAAGGTCAGGGCTACATGAAAGAACTACAACAACCATAATGTGGACTACAAAAAGACATGACATGACCTTCAATATTTTAAATGTCCTGGTGCAAAGCCAACCTGAAGTGAATGATTATTTTCAGTCTTAAAACAAATCACATCAAATTAGGGAAACAATGAGGCTGCAAATATGACTGTTCTGCACAGATGCCGTGTTTAAACTGATGATGAGGGACTCTGATGGAGAAATGAGAGGTACTGGCCCTGTACTGGTTTTCTGCAGGTGACAGTTTTCTGACAGCTGGTCTCTACAGTGTCCGTAAGGTAGTAGTTTGGTAAAGTGTGCATGAGGTGGAACATCAGGGGTAAAATCTCTCACTCATCAGCATTTTAACATACAACAGAGAGACACAGGAGGGACATGCAGGTATGAAGAGGGGTGTGGCTTCCCTCAGTGCACTCAGGTCTCTCAGAGGCAATAGATGGGACACATGTCCACATTTTATGCCTCAGAGAGAATGTACCTGATTAGTACATCATGAATGGCGTCCATCTTACTGCAGACAGTTGTTGATTATTTAGCAGGAAAGACTCAAACTGTCCATCCAATTTTGCCGTTACCTGCATGTCATCTAGTCTGTTCAACGAAGTTATTCAGAACTGAACTGAACTGAGCTGAATAATGATAACATACATAACATAACAATACGTTTATTCATTTAGCCGATGTTTATATCCCAACAAATTGAATGTGAATTCAAGATACACATTTTTTTATTGGTATGTATTCCCTGGGATCGAACCCACAACCTTTGCACCGCTAATGCAATGCGCTACCAGTTGAGCTACATAATGATTTAATTGTTTTCTGCAGGAAGCATATAAATTGAACCCATTAAGACTGAACCAACAGCTTGCTACTGGGGCAGTACAGTACAAAGTTTACCCATTGTACACATTGCTTTTACATAGACCCCTGCAATATTTATAACATTAAAATTCACATTAAACAATGTTCACAAAAACTATACATTGCAAATACAGCTGCAAGCAGCAATTACAGACCCAAGAGCTGTAGCGTGATTATAACCTGGTGCTTCTCACAAAACAATGTAGAGTTGTGATGTATTTTATTCCTAAAATAATTGAGGATCGTTTAAAGTCTTTTGTAAGTGACACTTCCTGCCGTCAGTTGGTGGAACAATAACTATGATTCACAACAGCCACATCATTGTGATCAGCGCACAACACATTTCCTATCTTTAATGTTAATTATTAAATACATGTAGAAAATATGAAACTTCCTGTTCCACTTATTGCCATGAATTGATTGCCTCACCATGGCAACACTATTGGATGTATCAAGAATCCTTTCACAGTTTAGCATTTTCAATATCCCTTAATTTATGACCAAGTGAAGTGACTTGGGGACATTTAAAATGACACTTTTAAACACTGTTTTAAGTAACACACATCCCTGTCAGTTGGTGGTGCTATGACTGTGACTCACAATAGCCAGTTCTGTCAAGTTTCTCTCAAGTTTAAACGAAACAAATCAATTCACACAGCAGCTATAAGCCACTTCCTGTCTCCAAGTTTTGCCATTAATTTATTACTTTGCCATGGAAACACCATTTCAGATATTAAAAAAACGCCATATATATTAGCATTTTCAATGGCAATGCAGAGAGAAAACTGCTGCTTGTAAAGTTTGTCAAATTTGCTACTTTTACAAATATATATTGTTTGTATTTTATAATACAAAGAATTATAACACTGCTGTGTACATAACTGGATCTCAGACCCCCAGAATACAGGGAATATGTTGGTTAAAAAAGATTAATGACATTCAGTGTGTCATTCTGAGATTGAAGATAGACTTCTGCTGGCCTTCAAAACAGACGAAGAGCTGTTCTGATCTCCTACAGGTTGTAGTGCAGAAGTTTAGTCTGAAATGCAGAATTTTAAAGTTTATACAATATTTGATAGGCAGCCAATGCAGTGTTGACAGAACTAGGCTTATGTTGTCATGCCTGTTTGTTATCATAAGAACTCTGGCTGCTGCATTTTGAACTAACTGGAATGAAAACCTGCAGTTAAGGCATTGCAATAATCAAGGTGAAAGCATGAATTAAGTTTATGGTGCTTGACATAGAGAGCATGTGTCATTGTTTTATAGATTGTTTGTATAAAAATAAGAGAAAAACGTTTTACAAATGTGGTTTTCAAAGGACAAGGAAAGTGACTTACAGTGAATTCTGTCACACTCACACACAGATAAGGRGRCGGAGGAGACGAGAGATGAGTAGCAATCCAGGTAAAGTGTTTATTTACAAAAGTCTTTGTAAACAGAATATGCAGAGGTAAACAAACTGAGTTCTTAACTGAATTTTCCAGAGTTGATGAGATACGAAGTTGTCCCTGATAGCCACGCCACACAGTCCAAAGATACATAGGAGGGAGAGTAAGTTCAGCATGTAAACGGTAGACCAGACACTGAGCAAATGCCAGTGTGCTGCTTAAATAGGGCGTGGCTAACGAGAGACAGGTGAAGGCAGTCAGTATTCTGGTGACGCTGAACGAGTAGGTGGGGTTATCGAGGAAGTGTCAGATGTATGTGGCTGTGGTGAATGCCTGACACTACCCCCTCCTCCAGGGGCGGCTCCTGACGCCCTTACACGACGCCGAGGGCGACCACGAGGGGCAGGACGATCTGGGTGGTCCTAGTGGAAATCGGCCAGCAATGTGGGGTCCAGTATGTCCTCTCGAGGCACCTACGATCGTTCCTCTGGTCCGTACCCTTCCCAATCCACCAGGTATTCTAGGTGACCCCTTCGACGTCGCGAATCCAAGATTTCGTGGACCGTGTAGATGGAGGGTGGTTCAAGGATTTCCGGAGGAGGGGGCTCCGCTTCAGCTCCTGGGGTTTCTGTGGCAGAGGGATGATAGGGTTTTAGTAACGATACATGGAAAGTGGGGTGAATGCGATACCTGGGTGGGAGCTGAAGCCGGAACGTGACATCATTGATGCATCTCAGGATCTTGAACGGACCAATAAAGCGGGGACTCAGCTTGCGACAGGGGTGTCGGAGACGGAGGTCACGTGTCGACAGCCAGACCAGGTCCCCTGGCTGGTATTCGGGTGCCGGTCTTCGGCGAACCTCTTATGCTGTCGCACGGCCCGTTGGAGATGATGGTGAACTCCCACACGAGAGAGTCCCACACTCTCTCGCTCTCTCGAAACCAGTGGAACGAAACTACAGCTGGAACGTTGGAGGGTTCCTCCGTCCATGGAAATAGCGGAGGCTGGTACCCGAGTACGCACTGAAACGGTGTTAATCCGGTGGTATCCTGGCGCAGGGAGTTCTGTGCGTACTCGGCCCATGGGAGGAACTTGTTCCAGCTGTGTTGGTCCTCATGACAGTATGACCGGAGGTAATGCCCGAGCTCTTGGATCTTCCTCTCTGTCTGGCC
>JBAJNP010015099.1:0-10289 GCA_036877545.1 Yasuhikotakia modesta | reverse complement strand
AGAGGGAGATGTGTGTGTATGTGTGTGTGAGAGAGGAGTGTGTGAGAGGGTGTGTGTGAGAGAGAGATGAAGGGGGAGTGGAGAGGGCCCATATAAAACTTGAGCACAAGTGACGCTTTATCCTGTGACCCACTCAGTTCTGTTTCAGACACAGGAAGCCCCTAAACGCTCAGGCCAGCCCAGCGTCGCTGCTCTCACACTCACACACACCTCACACATCAGATCCACACAATGGCTGTGAGAATGAATGAGTTCTGGAAAAGGACGGCTGTGAGTTTGATGTTCTGCTGTCTTCTGATACACAGTAAGTTCTGAAATCGTTTCTACATGTATTTTAATAAGCTGCAATTTTTTTTTATTCTTGTTGTGTTTCTAAGCTGTAGTTTGTAATAACATTTAATTCTTTGCATGTCTCTTCTTTGTTTTTATTCTGTTTTGTTTATTTCAGTTTTTTTCTGGTAAGGCTGTAGGAACAAGGTTGTATTTTCTTAGTTGTAACAGACACATCGTGTACAACATGTATGAAGCCTTTTATAAGTGGTAACATAGATTTAACTTAAAAACAGAGCCACCCTGACGCATGTGACAGCCGGCGGTGTGAAGCGTTTACTCAGTGGAGACTAGTTAAAAGTTAGCGGGAAAATAAAACAAAGGGGTCTGGTTTGGAGTGTAAACTTGCCGTTGATGGTAATTATGGGCTGTACCCTGCTGTCCGTCTGGGTGGGGCCGGCCTGAGGTTTGTGTGGTAACACGGGTGGGTTTGTATGTTTAAGCATCGAAGGTCTTGTAAAGATGGAAAACTGATTTATCAAGAGTTTTATGATTTAATCTGCTTTTATGTTCATCAACTTCTTCAAACATTTGTTTCTGAGGCTTCGTCTGACGAAACTTTTAAAGTCAAGTTTACGTGTGTATCTACTGTAAACTGAGATCAGTGTGTATTTTCAAGTGTATTTATTGTAAGATGAGATGCGGACCACCGAGTTTGTATTACGTTCTTCTGGGAACAGATGGATGTTTACATTGTCTGCCACAGGGTACCGCATTTTCAGAGAGGCACCGGCAGGTCCGTTATTTCAAAAGGGGGTAAAAAAGTGGGTTTTGTGGGAGTGACGCCCATGTGGGCGGAGCAGAGGGCCCGGAGAACTCACTCACTCACTCCCAGTTTTCCCCAGAGATGAGAGCAGAGCAGGTCTGATCGTGTGAATTCTGGTTTGAACTCTTGATGTGAGGGTTGGAGTTTCCAGTGAAACACATTCTCCAGAGTTTCACCAGGATTCTGGCGCTGTTAACTTGTGGAAATACTAGTGAGAAACATGACAGAAACTTTTGGCTCAGAGATTGTACTTCCCAAAAACAGACACAAATGAGGCAATTGTTTACATTTAGTTAGAATTTAGAAGAATAACATTTGGGTGGAAAACATGGTACTGGATAATCTATTTATTGAGTTCTTGTTAAAATCTCTTATTTTTACTGACGTTTTGTGTCTGATTAAATATAAGGACAGTCTCTTTGGTAGACATGTATACATTTTCTTGTCCTTTTCTCAGAAGAGAATGTTATTTTCTTTTACATATGCACAGAAAGAAAAACAAGTTTAACGAATGCAAGGAAATTTGTTCTAGCTAAGAATTGTTCGCACACAACAGCAACAAGCTACAAAACAAACTCAATGAGCCAGGCCTGCCCTTCTGCTGAGTCAATGAAAGTCTGCAGAGTTGTGTGATAACAGATTGAGTTATTCTCAAATGTCCTACTTAAGGAGTTCAGTGTGTGGTAATGCAATACTGTAAACCCACTGAATTCATTATTCTGTAATGACCATCATTATTGGTCCAGTCTCTGGGGGTTGCTGAAAGGATACGTAGCCCTTCCCCACCGTGGAACGTAAAGCACTATAGGTTACTATAGGTTGCCATTTCCACCAGGCTGTTAAATGCTTTTTACTTTAGTGCAATTGACACTCCTGTGAGAGATTGCTAACAGACGGTCACAATATTAAAGCCTTTGTTTTAGTGTGCTGTGCAAAACTTGTGTCAACAACAAGTTAGTCTATCAGCCAATTAGCTTTGGTTGTTTAAAGTCACTTATGTTTATGCAGGGATAAGTGTGTACAGCCTTTAGACATGATGCATCTCAGTTCACAAAAGACACAAAAGTTCTTCAGCACAATACATTAATTTGTAACTGCTATTTTGAAAGATCTTTGAGAGAACATTAGCCAACGTTCTTAGGATGTTCCCTGTTAGCTATCAGATATAATTTAAGCCAATTGCATAGTGATCTTTTATATTGTTAAGAAACAGTTTGAAAGCTAAATTTCTGTTTGTGTTGACAGCAGGCTCTGAATAACCCAATGAACTTTGGGTCCTGATCATTTGTTTCTCATTAAGCATCGTGTCTGATTGGTCCAGATGATCCGATAACAGTTGGATGTTTTGACTCATGGCAACGGGCAGCTGGACGGTCACATCTCTGCAGAACTAATTTACAGTAAATGAAGCTGAAAATTATGTTGTATTTGATTTAGGTTTTCAAACATGCAGGCTTTGCTAGTAATATTGCATTCCTGCTAGTATGACTCTTGCAGGGGTGTTAACCTACTGATCTTACAGAAGGAGGGAGAAGCAGAAATGGTTTGATGACATAGTCTGTTGGCAAATGTGTCTGAGTGAGCTAACATGCTCCCTATACTAGCGTTAGCCAGCCCAGCATTCTGAAAATTACAGTTACCACCTTTTCCCATGATGTGAGTTTAGCCGTTATACACCCTGCTAGCTTTGTGGCATTTCATTGGACGGACACCAGTGTGATGGTTGGTGGTGTCCAGGCATCATGGAATATTGTTGAATTTGGCTTCAACGCTCAATGGCGAGTGAAAAAACACCTTCACGGTCTTTAGATAGTTGGCAGACCTGGAGTGACTCTTTCCTTAATCCCAAAAGTGCTACTGTAACATTTTATGGTTTGGTATTTGGACTGTGTCCAGAGTGGCAGTGTTCTGGATCAACCGAACCAACAGTGGGTCCGATTCATCCACAGCGATTTGAACCATTTAGTAGACAGCAAAGGTACGGTTTTACATTGGTTTAGACATACAAAATGTACATTTATAATACAATAGCGTTGTGGTGTACAGCTGTGTACGATATTAATCTGAGTGAAGGTTTGAAAATCAGTCATTCTTTGATAAAAACAAGACGGATCGCAGGGGTCAGAACGGGGCGAGGAGACAAATGATAAACTTGTCCTTCATTTCTGTGTACCTTGATTCTAGAACATTCTCCTTGACCGACGTTGCCATCTCTGGCCAACAAAAACATGGACTGAAAATTGCAACTGCCAGTTTCTCATGGCCGTTGGCGATCTTCTGAAATTCCTGCAGTCCCAGAACATTTTAGTGAGGTTCTGTTCATGTCATGTAGTCGTGGGTGGAGGAGCCCAAGCAGATCTGCTGTAGGATATGACATCATTCATCTGAGGCTGACCGGAGAAGCAAAGTGTTGATTTAAACTGAGTGGACAAACAAACATAATTTCATTCTTTGATTAAACGTCTGACTGGAAAAAATATGTGCAACTGTCAGCCAAGTGACATTTTGTTTAGTTGTTTCTTGCTCACAACACTCCACTGCTTTTACTATGAACTAAACTATATTATCTGGGACAAACAATTACAAATTATCCCACAGGAAGGAAATATCACGGATGAGATCCGCCTGATAGAATCCCTTTGATATTTAAATGGTTTCTTCTAGACAGCAATGAGATGGAAAGCAAATGGAGAATTTCACTGTACTTACAAGCTTCCTGCTTTAAAGATGAGATGAAAAACACACTATTGGAATCTCATGAACATCTGAACTCAAGGATTTAACTCGCAGGCATGTTTGTTAAGCTGAACAACATCTAATGAATTAAATCAGACAATCTGGACTTAAATCCAGTTGATTATAAAATTGTTCTGAACATTTATATGTTTATAGTTAAGTTTGCACTTCAGTGCTGGTTTTTGCCATTTTGCCTGAGGAGTAAGTAGAGTTAATGCGGCTTGGCTGAGCCTCCCGGGGCAGTGGGGTAATTGCTGGGGTAATTAATGCTCTGCGAGGAACACAACACTGGGGCAGTTCTCCCTAATGCTCCCTAATTGAAAACACAAGATCATATCATTTCTTGCCATCAAGTGGCTTTTTCTTCTCAGTCTTTTCTCTTTTACCACAGTGGGGATTTGTTACGGAGGGGTAAAACCCAACCCTTAGGTTTTCTTTTGTGTGAAAGAAGAAAAACACAGAAAGAAAGAGATAGTCTCCTGTCTCTTTAACTGCAGCCGTTGTGTAAGCTGAGCATGGCTGAGGATCAGACGTTTAGATATCCAGTTACGTTGTCAAAGCACAAAAGCTTGGAAAGAGTCCACGGACATCTGCAGATGTGAAGATCCGCTGTGTTACTGGCACTGACGGAGGGGTAACAAGAAAAGGCCTTTCCTGTTTTGTACAGTAGAGATGCTCTTTAGGAAACGAGGTTTTATTGGGTGTGTTAGCACACAAAACATCCACACCATTCGTGACAGAAGCAACACAAACTCAGAGAGCAGTTTTTGTGTGGCTATGACCTTCTGCATTGATGGTGGAGAATTGATGATGAATTGATGATAAGAAACCAGTGAAAGAACAGAGAACCTACATGTGGGTTTGTGGACCACATCTACACCAACTCTTAAATGAAAGAGGTCTATATCAGTCCATAGTGGAGGACAATATGCTCCACTTCTTATTGTTTAGTCAGAAAACAGCTGGGCTGTGGCTCATAGCTAAATAAACTCTCTGGCTCCACATTCTCATACATGGACATAGTTGGGTTGGATAGAGTGACAGCGAGATTCTAGTGTCAGTTAAACTGCCCATGATGAAGAAACATTTATACAGTAATGTTAGAAGAACTTTTAGTAACATTTATTTATTATTTTTATATATTTATGTTATATTATTTATTATTTATATTCTTTTTATTATATATTTTTATATTATATATATATATATATACACACACTTCAAATGCTTAAATAATGTTCTTGAAACCAAACAATATGTTAATGTTAATACAACATTGTTTTGAACGTTCCTACAGCTTTACAATTAACATTTTTAACATTTGTTACTATTTGAAAATGTTATCATTTTTCATGAATATGAAATCATTTTTACAACCTAAAACTATTATCTGGGTTTACATTGATATGTATGTTATCAGCGTGTGGTTCTTTTTCACATTGAAGAACTCGTTGGGATTTGATGGGATTTGTGCATTTGTAGTGCAGCCCAAGTTGAGGCTGATGTAGAGGAACATGTGGGACTCAGGGTGGATGAGATCTGCAGCCGGCAGCAATCAGCAGCGAGATGCTCTCTGCAGTCTGGGTGGAGCTGAAGAGTCCGGGCTGAAGACGTCACCACATGATGCTTAAACACTGGGAGGAGAGATTCCCTGGAGATCTTCACATCTGCTGATGGAAAGAAACCTTCTCCACCCTGGTGGACACAACATCACTGCTTTAGCTTTTTATTAGCTGTTTATTTATCTGTGTGTTTCGGTCAGAGATGTTGAGATGGTCATCTGTGCTGTTAAGATAAGAATCCTCTGAGAGGGAGACAACAAGGGGAGGGTCTTTGTTAGTGAGATATCCACGGTTTGTGATTTAGGCTTTAGTGAAGGCAGGTGGAGATTAGGATGCTTCCTTATGAGGTGTGAAAAGGGTTCGGATTGCTTATTGCCACATTCCTTTCTGGAATTTGTTCAGGATACGTTCAGCTACTCTCAGGAGCGACCGTGGACATGCCTGTAAAATAGGAAAATTATAGTGACATCATTTTAGCCTGACAAGCAGTCCCACGGGACATTTAAAGAGACAAACGATTACTTAAAGTAACATTTGCTTAAAGTTTTACAATTAAAACCATGTGCAAGTGTTGATCAAAATGAGTTCTTCAGCCCCTGGATTTAGTTTCACTGTATCTGTGTTGTGTTTTTGTTTCAGGCTGAAAACCCAAACACAACATTTAACCAAGATGTAATGAGCTACTCCCTTCCAAACAACCTTAAAGTTTACGATCACTTCTCATGTTCCTGAGAATGTGGTGGGATTTGCTCTGTTTTTTCCAAGATAAGCTGAGGAACAGTGAAGCACAGGCGATTTCAAGAGTCTTTGCCTGAGATTGCCTGATATCAAACCAACAAGCCAGAACATTATGGAACAAATTAAAGTGATTCAGAAATCTGGAGAGCACATTTGGTCCCAATTGTATCACTTTTCTCATGAAAACAATGGTTCTGTTCTGTCGGCGTCATCCTCGTCCAGTCATGGATGAGAAACACGGACGGTCCGTTGGGTGGGACCAAGTTCTATCGCTCGTGTGGAACTGTTTGTGCTCACTGTAGAAGCATCCAGATATCACTGGCTGATGACTGAAAGATCACACAGCAACACAAAATGTAATATATAACATGTTCCACAGTCTCATATGAGATGGAAATGTGTCTGTTGATTGTTACGGATCATGGCTGTCCTTCAGTCTAATGCTTCAGTCTCAGATATAACAGACATCTTCAACGTCCACAGAGCAGAACCTGCGCCCTCCAATCCTGATATTATCCCAGCTAACAATTTAAGGTTGTAAAAACATTTCCCAAATGTTTCCATTAGGTAACAAAATGTTATTTTAAATGTTCTATGAATACTCAAAACGTCCAGATTTTTAGATGTGATTAAACGCTATTTCTTGGCTATAGGAACATTATGCAAACACTTTAAGTTCTGTAACGCTTTTGAAACTTTCTATTAACATTATTGCAAGAACATTTTGAGAACCACACTTATTTAATCATCTGTTAACAGTGCGGTTCATTTGGAATTAGTTATGTGATAAATCAGTGGCACTTGCATCTCAGAATTGCTATCATTTGAATAGACAAACACAAGTCTTGTAGACTATGTAGAACCCTTAGTTTGCAAACTGTGACACAGCCAATGTGTGTGATTGTGCTTTTATAAGAGAGATGAGTGGCTTAGTTTATTGGACTAACCGAATGTTTTATCACTTCTCATTTGTAGAAACACACAAATACAAAAACCAAACCTGTAAATGTGTGGGAACAGTTTATGAAGGAACATTTTCCCCAAGTTATTACATCAATAAACGTGTCAGTTTTTGGCTTAGAAAAATTCAGATCTTAGTTTTATTAACATTGTTAAAAGCTGCAAGAAACAAGCTCAGTTCAGTTAAAGTATATGTCCGGCCACGCACAGAATTAAACGCAATAGCTCTGCATAAGGGGTATGTGAATGGGGGGGTATCTGCTACCATGGTGGTGATACACCTTTAAGATCACAGAATATTGACATAAAGCGATACTTGAGGCGATACTTGAGGCTTCCCTTGAATCACAGTTGTTTTGTGGAATATAAAGCAAACACAACTTGATGAATAACAGATTCTCGTGTTTTTTGTGTAAAGCTGTTTTGCAACAATGATTTTTGGGCAAAGCGCTAAAAATGAATGTTTGAACTGTTAGGACTGAAATCTGAAGCCTGCGGTGTGATACATGATCTCTGTGATGTTTTTGTAAAGAAAAAGATGTCCAAAACACGTGATATTAATGTATTATTGTGTCACAAAGAGTGGTATATGTACATCTTTGAGCAAAATTAGTCCTTGTGTTGCTTTATAAAGTAATGCCAACAATAAAACAGTCACTTTTCAGAGAAATTCAGAGTTTGATGACAAACAATGAGATGCAAAATGAGAGTTTGATAAAGGGTCGTATCCTTTACTGCACAAGGAATGTTCTAGCTTAGATCTAGATCTTACATTCTCAACAGCTAAAATGACATTGATCTCAACATCCTGAGGAGAATTTGAATGTGTAATTGATTGATTTAGGACATGGTTTTAATGAGGTGTTGAGTTCCGGATGCTGGCTTTTCCACAAAGCTTCTAGATAAACTTAACTAGTAAAGCTATCTAGTCCATCAGCCTGGAGAACCAGCATGGAAGTTCTCGCTGGTCTGAGCAGGGCAAGTGCTTGTACTCATAGCTCAGTTTGGGGTTTAGTTTGTCAAGCAGAGGCCATAGGATGTACCACCCAAAACATTCACAAGAGTGAATTCTCTTCTGAAGGGCGTTGTTTCCATTTCCTCATCATCTGACTGCAACCCATCTCTTCAGAAGACAACAGTGCTGCACTGCGCAGGAAGGCCAAAGGTGGAGACCTCAGCGAGTGATGTTTATTTGCTTTGTTAGCCTGAGCTAATAATAAAGTCGAGTGGCTCTGCAAACACACATTTTTGGAGCGGGTGGAGACAGTGGCATTGAAAACCGGTTAAGCTTTTTTAACCTTCACTTAACCTCACGGTTTACCTACCACCTATGTGCTGGTAAACACAGGGTGTAGCGCAGACTCTGGTTTAAATGTGTACAAATAAAGTGGCTTGACTTAAGTCACCTCACCTAAAACCGTTTAAGAAAACAGAACCGCTATGGGGGCGTTAATGATAACTGCAGGACTTTCAGGTCATTTTTTGGTGTGACATGAAGTGACGCAATTGTAGGAGGTGAGGTGGAGGTGAAAGGCAAAAGCTCTTCTTTAAAACCATCTTTTTATGTCTGTGTAGGTTGTCAGGGACAAGACCCAGCGAATGACCCGTCCGCACAACCGAGCACAGCAGGTCCAACGACTGAAGCTCCACAAACCGCAAACACAGGGCTGCCAAACTCTACTGAAGGTGACAACAGTGATAAGAGCTCATTAATCTTTCTAAAGTACTTTTGTGTTGTTTCTCCAGTAAACTAATAACTAAACGCTCTTGATCCAATCAGACATTTGCTCTAGATGTATTTTATTTTACATTAATCAGCAACATTTTACTCTTTATGTACAGCTGCACCACAGCCTGGATCAACAGCTCCGCCCTCAGACTCTTCTGCTCAAAGTACCGAGATGAGCGGCACTGTGTCCCAGCCTCCACAGTCCCACACCACTGCAGAACCTCGGCCCTCGGACCCCTCACAAATGCATGAAGACCAAAAAAAACAGAACTATGATGAAAACAAACCTTTAAATGTAAGCTCTATAAGTATCTATTTATCTATCTATCTATCTATCTAACTGTCATCATCATCATCTATTTATCTATCTGTAAATCTATCTATACTGTTTTAATCTATCTTTCTGTCTGTACTGTTTTAAACTTTTATACTAGGCTTTCTCAAGACATCATGAACTTGACAAACTTTACTCATCTAGTTAAAATAACGTTACATAAACATCCTGTCAGCATTTACTGATGTACACATCCCACATCCACATATAAAGGTTACAACCAGTGTATTGAACACGTTACTCCATCTCTAAGTTAAACTGTACATCAGAGGCTCTTTGCCAAACTAAACTGATGGACAGATGTTTGGTTACAGTTGGTGCTGCGCGTTTGAGAGGAAGGAAGCTTTGTGTCTGCGAGGCTAACGTTTCGCCGATACCTCACGCCCGCGACGTTTGATAAGAACATCCTGTTTTGCCTTTAACTATAAATAATCCCTTTACACAGAAGATACATGAGCGAGAGCAGAAACTTCCCTTACGACTGCCATGCAGCTATAAACCCAGGAGAGAGTTTAGAGACAGGAAGTGATGGGGCTAGAGAGCTGATCTGAGACCAGTGACAGTACAGTGATCTGGATCAATGCCACAGCCTGGATGTGGTGCCGCTCTGATTCTGGATCAGTAGATGAAGATGGTTTTTGATTATGCAACAGCATTGTTCTGTGGGTTCAGATATAATGTGACACAATCTGGAGAGATGCTGCACAGATCCATCTTTGTCACTTCCTGTCTTTGTTTGCTGTTTGGTTCTGGCTTTACAAACAGTTTTGTGGAAAAGTGCATGGAAATATTTGGGAAATGAGAAAGCGCAGGAACGCTAAATATGATTTTAATAAAATATCTACTAACACTAAGATTTTCCAGGACCAGTAAAATGTGACCCCATGTTTTCATCTTTATAATAACTGTTTGTGTTTCTCTATAGCAGAATAAGGGAAAAGAAGAGAATAGCGGTTCCTATGCTGTCTTCTGGTCTGTTTTGATGACTGGTTTACTGCTCGCCGGCCTCATTATTGGTGGATATTACTTTAAATATCATCGCAGAACCAACAATAAAGGCATGAAACTGGTGAGTATTTTATTAGTCACTTAAAATCCTGTTTAATTGTACATTCATAGCATGCTAAACGTTCA
>JBAJNP010015098.1:0-10290 GCA_036877545.1 Yasuhikotakia modesta | reverse complement strand
GTGTGTGTGTGTGAGCTGAGCACTAAAAACAGAGAGTGTGTGTGTGTGAGCTGAGCACTAAAAACAGAGTGTATCAGTGTGTGCAAACAAACAAATCTATTTGAAATTTCTCCCTTATGTTTCTGATCATTTTATAGAGTCTCAGATCATAATGTGTGATTTATTCCTCAGAAACAGAGTTAGTGGTTCTAATTCTCATCTTTCAGCCCTGCTGAGCCTCAGGACACATTAAATAAAGATTGAATCCAGTGATCGTCTGAGGAAACCTGCAGCAGCTGAGAGTTTAAACCCCAATGAATCTGCTGCTGAAACTCTTCTGAGACACACACACACACACAGACAGAGACACACACACAGACACACACACACACACACACAGAGACACACACACAGACACGGACACACACACACACACACACACAGACACACACACAGACACGGACACACACACACAGACACAGACACGGACACACACACACACACACACATTGGTATGTTAATTAATGCAGCCTCATAATCTTAATAGGCATCATTTCTCATTTGCATTATAAGGACTCAGGAACACATTGTCTGCTGAGAAATATGAACTGACTGTCATGATAAATACACAGCACTGGTTCCTCGTGTCTCTCTGTCTCTCTCTCTCTGGTTCTATTATTGTGGTTCTCTGGAGGCGCAGCAGGAGAGCGACTGAGCGTCTCTCAGAATTAATGCTCTGTCTCTCCTGTGAAATCTAGAGCAGTAGAATAATTACATTCATTCTCTATTCAGAATCTGGATTTGCCTCGAGATCACTGAACACGCCCCCGTCAACACACACCTCTGATGGGCTCATCCTCGTGGGTCCCGCCCCTTTGCCCCGCCCCTTCACACTTTCAGGTCCTCATCCGTCTCTCCAGGAGAGGCAAACGTAACCATCACTTCTTCCTCAATTATTCATGAGAGCTTCACACGTTCTCTCGGCACAACTGACATTTTGTGAAAAACCAAAAAAAGAAAGCGAGGAAGAAATCAATACGTCCGTCTTCCAGAGGACAAACGGCTGTGGTGTTGAGAACTGCAGAGCAAAGACTCAGACTGACCCCAGGTCAGTGTGTTTTAATCACTGTTGATGTCTTTCAGATAAGCCTCAGTCAAACACACCCGTGACAGTTTTGAGGGTTTGTGAATCATGTCTCTGTTTAATGTCTTGTTTAACATTTCAGATATTTGATAAAGATTCTGTAAGAGCAGCTAAAGGTTGTCGCGTCAGTCTCATGTTCACAGCTGTATTTAGAAACGCAACTAATTGTGATTATTAGCATGTGCTAATATCTGTCTAGCGCTTTAATTCAACTTTTCCAAAGATTGAGCATGTGTGACAGAAATATTAATGAATGTCTGTCACGTGAGTTTAAACTTTAGTTCTGTGTGTTGTGTGTGTTGTGTGTGTTGTGTGTGTTGTGTTCTGTGTGTTCTGATGCGGTAAAATATTATTTTTAAATGCAGGAAAAGGCTTTGAGGGTTTAAATGGTTTGTAGAGTTTGACCAGCACTAAACTTAAGCACAAATAGAAAATGGAAGGGCAGAATGTGGCTTTTTATAAAGATATGATGAAAGACTAATTATCATGTTCTCTGAATGTTTCAGAGAGAGAGTCTCCGCCCCTTCCTCTGAGGAAACCCCGCCCCCACACAGACGACCTGTCACTCATCCGTCACGAGCGTCTTTCATTCTGAGTGGCAATCATAAAAGCGTCACCTACTGTACATGTCACAGCCCAGCCTGATCCACACACCTCACATACACTCAACCAACCCGTCCAAAGAGCTCCAGAAATAACTGCAAATATCTTTCCTGTGGTTTCATTTCCTTTAGAGCAACAATGCTAAATATTCAATGATTCTGAATCCGCCAACTTCAAGCTAATCTAATAATAACCATTTTTCCAGAGCAGACAGAAATGAACAGACTGAATGATGGGAAGTTTCAGATGTACTCGGAGAGTTTGGGCTCTGAATCATCCATGAATATGTAATGTGCAAACCTCTAAATATAGATTTGCCAGCGTTCCCCACAGTGTGTTTGACAGGAAGAGTCACCGATACGGCGCTCGGCTGAAACACAGAAACCTCCACTGCCTGTCAGCTGCTCTCTGCTGCGCGGCGTTTAAACGGGTCATAGATCTGACAGGAGGGGAGAATTAAAATGACATCAGATGAGTACACAGCACAACCTGCATCTTCAAAAACAATTACATTCATGCCTGACAATTCATTTGTTTCTGTTGGGGTCTCTCATGGTGTGATCTTATAGTTAGCTTGCTATTGCTAGTTTCTCTGAAATGACCTACCCCACCTTTAATCATCGGTTGGGTCTTGTATGTTTTTCTGAAATGTTCTGGTTTCTGTTGTTGTGTACAGAGTGAGTCTGAGAGCACATCACGTCCTGCGAGTTTCACCTCGTCGCGCGCCACCGACCTGCTCTGTTTTTGGCCCGCGGCGTGCAAACGAGTGCAGTGTCCTCCCTCTCTCCGACCGCGTGGTTCTTGGCACCCGGCCAGGCCTCTTCGCATTTCCCATGCATGCAGAGCCAGCCTTGTCCGTTTCACCTCGTCCTGACCCGGTTCTGACCCAGTGCACCTGCAGAATAAATCATTTTCGTCCTCTGGAGGTTTATGTGGGGTGTACGGACGAGGTATGCGCGCTCCACAACACCAAACTGTCGTTTCCACTTCAAACTTGAGGCGTGACGACGAGCGGCGCTGCTTTAAAGCTGTGCATGAGAGCGCGTGTGGAAAGTTACAGACCTGTGTTGGCAGAAGGGAAGCCATTATGTCCTCTAACTGCCCAGGGCAGGTTCCGTTACGGTCCGCCGCATGCAGCGCGATTAAGCCGCTGGAAAAAAGACAGTCGGTTAGATGAATGCTGTTCATTCCTAAAGATTCACCTTCTGTGAGGTCTGTCGCATGATGGAGTGCAACCTTATGAGTCCTGTCTAATGAACAATAATCACACCAGTGTGAGCTGATTTATTACTGTGAGTGTGTGTGTGTGAGTTGGGTATGTGTGTGTTTGTTAGTGTGTGAGTGTGTATATGTGTGTGTATGTTAGTGTGTGAGTGTTTGCGTGTGTGTATGTGTATGTGTGTGTATGTGCATGTGTCTGTATGTGCATGTGTATGTGTGTGTATGTGCATGTGTGTGTGTGTTGGAGGAAGGGTGTTTCACGGAAGATAAAGCCCAATTCACACCCAATTCACGAGCCGGTCTGGTCCGGGTGAGATTATGCACCTTTGTCTTAAATTACAGAGCTGTGGTTCTGTTGGCCCCGGGTTGGAGAGAGTCAACGCTCACACTGTCTCATTACAGCCTATTTGGACAGACACTCTGAGACTGCAGCGACCCGATAGGTCTTCAAATCCCTGCTGATCTGAGCTTTATGGGGGCAGTGAGTGACGTGTTTGATTTATCTGAGATGTTTCATATCACTTCAGAAGCACTCATATTTCTGCACCCTAGCGAGATCCCTCACTGTCTGCTGCTAACACAAGGAGCTAACATCATAAGTGTGTGATTTTAGGTGCCCTATATAGGCAACGACTCTGTAGGTTACACAAATGCTACTGCTGTCAGCTCTCAGCAAATTGATTTCAGTGGAGGTGATATGAGATACTGCAGTGCTGTGTGTGTGTTTCTGGATATATTCAGTATATTGACAGACTGATTGAATGATGTGTATGTCAGCTGGGGTTGTTTGAAGTCATTACTGGAGTTTTGTTGTAGAAGCAGCACATGTTTGTGTATAATTCACATGAATGGCTGCTTCGGTGTTTGTGTGTGAAGAGCTGTTCTAAAGGCTGTTCTGTAGAGCTCTTCAGGAACACACCACAGCAAACACAGAACCAGCGCTTTCTGTTTCAGAAGCGTCATCACTGGAGCGCATGTCTCTGATGGAAACCATTAACACACTTTCATGAGTAAAACTGCAGCTGTAGTTGTAGTTAACAGTAAGCAGCAACAGAACTAAACTATGATACCAGAGAGTCAAAAGCACAGGTTGTTTCTTGCAGACTGGTCATGGTTAGTTGGTTATGGTCCAGTCGTCTCAGTCTTGGCCCTACCAGTTAGTACAGCTGGGTGACCAGTTTGAACGGTTAGTGATCACTCACCTCTGTCAGAAGCAGTAAAGAACAGGCACTGTGTGTTTTAGCCGATGTTCCAGCAGGGAATTGACTGATAATAACAGAAAATGCTTAAATGAGATTTTTTTGTGGACGTTTATTAGTCTTGACAAAATGAAGGTGTCTTTTAATAGCTGAACTGCAGAGATTCATGCAGATGCTGAAAGTGACTGCGAGCAGCGTAATACAGCCGTTCCGGGAACATTTGTCAGTCTTTTTAGACTTTAAAATGGATTTTCTGGTGGCTTTTTTTATCCTTTTGTTGTTAGGGAAGACGACTCGCTGCACATCTTTTTAGCTAGTTTTTCTCTGAGGGTTTATGAAAAGATAGAAACATAAAAGCTATACTTCAAAACTTCTCTGTGTGAAGAGACGGAGAGAGAGTCAAAGCTGTAGCTCTAAAGAAAAATGACCCTAATGAAAGAAGGAATTAGATATAAAATAATTCTTGATAACTGAGAGAAGCGTTAGCGTCGTCTTTAGAAGGGAACCGAACGTGAGGTGCTAGCGTGCTAACTGAACCGTCAGCAGTTAGGTGTCAAACGTGACCTCTCGCTACTTTAAGTCCATTGTCACAGTTCACACTTGTGGGTTCCTTCCACAGCCGTGTTGAGTTAAGCCGGTTTTAGGTAGTTTTCCAGCGAGCGATTTACTGCAGGTGTAATGTTAACCTTTGTCCTGTAATCTGGTGTTTGAAGTAAACTGCTGACGGTTGTGTGAACAGGGCGAGTTTCTGGAATTTTCCTTCAAGGTAGTTGAGAAAGGAGGCATGCGAGGGCTGGAGTTGTTCTCGACTCGTTTCAGAGGCGCACAGAGAGGTCGCAGCGTCTAGATGAAATAAACACAATGTTCTCATTCAGCGACGCTCTGCTGTAGCCCGCGGCGAACCGCAGCACAGTCTGTGTTGTGCTGAATTCAATTTAAGCTTTAATTAAAGTGGAAGTTGATTTCTGCTACTGACTCAAACTGAAGCAATTCACACGTTAGATTAACCGAAGACTGCAACAGTTTTATCCCATGATAAATGTCTAGATGTCGTCTATCTTTAATCTACATCTGATGACTGTGTTTATTTCCTGTGCCTGTGCTTTTGAAAACAGCCCACTGTAGCGATTCCTCCTGCGCAGGCAGTGTGCGCAGATGAGAGCAGACAGGTGTCTTGTTGCAGCAGGGCCTGCAGTCACTAGATCAGACAGGAGATCAGATCGCATCGGCCGCCAGCGTGAGCTGTGTGCCGGGAGAGGACAGGAGAGGACAGGTATCCTCAAATCCAGCAGCACAGAAGAGACTCGCTGCACATTCTCTCGCTTCATCTTACTGTCAGCATTCAGACATCATTCACTTTGAATTGTGCAGTTTATTTACTCTCTGAAAAATTAAAGGGGCCACGTCATAAAATAATTACAGTCTTTTATATTTGACAGTAAAATCATTATGACCTGGTTGTAGTTCATGATGTCATTGTGACAAGCACATGATGTCACTGCTTGTGTGGTTATAGAGACAGAAATTAATAGCAGCATTTTTGAGGCCACTGTTCCTTTAAGCCTCAGACCTGTTTAGTATTCAACAAATTGGCCTCCGCTAATGAATGAAAGCATAAATGCTGTTACATGGAATTAGCCAATCGGAAAGAGCTCATTTGCATCTATATTTCTTAGAGCGGAAATGGCCTGTTTAACACTGAGAGAAGGTGAAAAATGGACATAAAGGCTAAATGACGATGTTTATAGGGCAGGAAAGTTTGATTAATATTATTTCATGACTGCTGAGATGATGTAGATGATGTAGCAGAGCACATGTAGTGTTTGAGTGTGTTGTCTGGTCATAAATAATTGTTTTTAAACCTCTGGAGAGGTTCTGTTGAGTTTGAAAGCAGCACCATGATTCATAGCTTCCTGTCTGTCGCTCTTCACACTTCCTGTGAGCTAATCTTCCACATTTAATCAGACTTTCTCTCATGAGACGCTCTTTATATTGCCTGTGAAAGCTTCTGTATATTCTTAGTCCTGTAGGATATCATGTTTGATATTTAACACATTTTGTCTTGAATCGGTCCGTGTTGCTGCTTAGAGATCAGAGCGCCGTGTAACCGCTGATGCTGATAATTCAGTTCATTCTTTAAGGTTATTTAAAGGTTCAGGGTGAAGCTTAAAGTCTTTAAGTGACGCATTTCATGGCCAGTGAACAGAAATGAGCCAGAAACATTGTAGCTGGAATTCAGTTTTAATGACAGATTTATTTATAGCTTTTATTTCCCAAAACTCACTGATGGAAATGTTATATGAGGGAGAGTTTATGTTTGATAAAAGAGAATACAAGTGTACATTTGTCATTATTTTATCACCCATGTCAATCAAAACATGTTTATATACATATATGCTGTTGTTACTGTATGTTCTGTTCATGGGATTCATGGGATAATGAATGAACTCTTCAGTCATAATAATGATTATGTAACACTGTTAATGCTATGAAGGGTAGTATAAACACTATGTAGTGCGCACTATGTAGGAGCCCAGTAAGTGGGCTTCAGTGGTGTGGGTGGGCTTCACCACAGCAGACTTCAGTGTTGTCTCTCTAGTAAATGTTTGAGCTTTCAGTCTGTAATAAGAGTTAGATTTAGTTCTGGAGTGTCTGAAACGGCCTCTTCAGTTTTATGGCTTGTTAATTCTGAATGATTGTATTTGTTGGACTCAGGCAGGTAGTTGTTACGTTTAGTCTTCAGTCCAGAATCTGCTGCTGTTCATTTAAACACATTATATTTGCAGGAGAGAAGACTGTGTGTATATCTCTTTCAGCAGAGAGTCAGCACAGACGCGTCATAAGTACCATATCTGTGTCTGTAATGACGCCTGCCAGCGGGTTCATCGAGTGCTGAGGAACTTTGTGTTGGTGTTTTCACAGGATAACCTTTGTGTTGAGCTCAGAGAAACTGTGAAATCCGTGAGGAGAGGTGCAAAGCATTCTGGGAATGACGATCTGTCAGAGACTCGACGCTTCTCTCATTATTAAGGGCTGATTAGAAATTTGTGGTCACGGTTAAATGTCAGGGAAAGGTCAAGAATTGTTATGCAAATGCTAAACATAAAATGTTTTCAGGTTTCAGCGGTTCTGGAGCTCTGCTGCCGTTCAGGAGAGAAAAAGTCTGAGCTCAAATTATTCATCATTATTTTCTTACACCACATAAAGGAACAGATTTTCTGTGTGTTTACCCATAAGTTAATCTGTATTCATCAGGTCATATACTCATGTGACTGAGAGCTCCTGTTTTATTATAAACAGAGGTGTGGGTGGACACACACACACACACACTTATCTGCAGGGCTAGACTGTGTGTGTGTGTGTGTGTGTGTGTTTCTCAGAGCAGCTTCAGTTGCAGTGATAGATCAGCTCTGATCTGAGGTATTTTTCTGCTGTTGTTCATATCCAGTGTTGAGTTGTGTTGAGGTGTCTGGTGTTCAGGAGTTTACAGTGTCAGGCTGATGTCTACAACATAATGACTGCTGTGTTGTTGTAATGGATTGAATAAATAAATCTGATATTTTTAATTGATGTTAAGGATATTAACATTATGTTGTGATTGTAATGTTTATTTAGCATGAAGCTGAATGAGTCTGATGGGATCTGAAGCGTGTGATGTTCAGTAAACAGTGTTCAGTGAAGATGTTCAGTAGACATCAACGACTGTCTACAGCATAAAATAATGTTCAGATTTTGAGGCAGCAGATTGTTCTGTGAAGTTCTTTGCTGCCCATTGAATTAGAGATGAATGTGTGTCTTCTGTCCACCGGCTGGTGGCATTAAACAGACTTCAGGCCTTCAAACTCCTGTAAGATGTATGAGAAACCTAAAGCACAATGTAGGGGAGGTGTGTGTGCAGTGGATTACATTTGTGTGTGAAATATGTTAGTTTGAATGTTGAGATAATATTGCCATGCTAGTTTTATACGTTCTAGAGATATGATCAGAGATCAACGCTGAGGGACTCTGTTTGTTACAGACCCTGAATGCGGAGGGCCATCTCACTGTTTCTAGGTCTGCAGATTAAATGTTCTTCATGGTTCTAAACCCTGGTGAGAGTCTGTAGACATGCTAAAAAGTGCTGTACATGACATAATGGCAGCAATGATTGTGTAAACAGTGTTGTGTAGTCATCGTGGCATGTTATAAAGCACTGGGTTGTGTTGCACTGAGCTGTTTCTAACTGCAACAGCATCTTTTGTGATCAGCTCTGAGGTGGCCGAATTTCACTGGTAACCGAACACGCGTGCAGTTAGACGGCTCGCTGAAGTTTGGAGCGGAGCCGCTCTCTGCTGTCAGACACGTGTGAGAGTCACTAGCAGGTTAAAATGAAGTTTGTTGTGCTAAAAATAAACTCAAGAGTGACAGGAGAGTTTTAGTCCAGCGGTGAAACAGTCTTTACTGACGCTGGTGATTAGTGTGTGTCCATGTCTCTGCATTTATGGACATTTTGAGTGTAAATGTCAGTTTTCATTGTGGTTCTGTTCGTCAGCTAACCTTTGGTTCTGAGAGTGATCTCTCTTTAACCTCACCGGCTCCAGTTTAGGCCCAGTGTGTTCTGTTTGTTTATCGGTCCTGTCTGTTTCTCAGTCCGTTCAAGATGGAAGACATTCAGGCAGAATCTCATGTTATTAATCATGATGTTTCTGCACACAGGCTGTTTAAGACGATACTGACTGAGACAGAAATGCTGAGGTAAACTTTAAACTGCTCTCTCTCTCTCTCTCTCTCGCTCTCTCTCTCACCCTTTATAGTTGTAGTTTTAAAGGTAAAGAGCATAGAAACACTGCACTTATTGAAACAACCAGTTATTTATTTCTACACTTGTGAGATATCAGCCCTCAATTCGCAGACGTTTGAGCACCAAGGCTTAATGTGTCAGAGTTTGTGCAGGTGTAGCACTCGGCCGCAGCTGCAGTACGTTCTGCTTTTAATAGCACAACAATCAATACAATAATCTGATGCAGGCAGGATTCAGGTAGGTGCAGCAGTTTGGTTAAAATCAGCCACCTACGCAGTTTATTCCAGGCCTGCGCTGCCTCTAAAACAAATACAGATTTATTTTTAAAATAATCCACTCATGTGGCGCAGAGTAATTTTCTGAAGGCTGTTCCAGCGCTGGGTGGAGAGGAGTTGTGTAGCTCTCCATCTGAGAGCTAATTCATTCAGTTTCATTTATTTGTCTCTTTGCGTGACATTTTGAGTTTATAGAGTTTAACACTCACAACTCACTCCAGCTGCTGTGTGTGTGTGCGTGAGTGTGTGCATACATGTATATTTTAGTTTATTAGAAAGTTAGTTTTATATTTTAGCTGTAAATGTTGTGTGATGGGTCATTAAGGGAACACAGGTCTGTCTCTTCTCTGCAATTTCTTGTTATTCCTGTTTCTATTTCATTTAATAGCAGAAGTGTTTATTCATTCAGAAACAGCTTGTTGTGATGCTCAGGAGGTGAAACAGTGAGACCAGCATCAGTTTTCTGTCCATCCCAAACACCACAGAGCTTCTTACACACACACACACACTGATACACGCACTCACACACACACTGATACACACACTCTCTCACACACACACACACACACTGATATACACTCTCTCACACACACACACACACACTGATACACACACTCTCTCACACACACACACACTGATATACACTCTCTCACACACACACACACACACACTGATACACACACTCTCTCACACACACACACACTTTTTCATTTTTTAACTCGCAAAATTAAATTCTGGTTTGGTGGCTGGTAATTATTTTCAGTATTGAAGTTTAGTTTAGATCAGAATTAATGATGTAATTAGTTAAATGTTTTGTTAAAAGCGGGTTGTACTAATGAAACTTCTCTGTTGTGTGACTGTGTCGGGAAACTCTGGAAATTTCTCGTCCTGTCATTGTGATTCAAATTCCAATTTTGCATCCTGTGGGGTGTGGCTAATTAAATTTAAATATCAGCTAGTTTGTTTAAAGAGCTGCGTGTTATTTGCATAATGCTGGCCAGCCCTGCGTGCACACACACACACTCTCTCTCATACACACACACACACACACTCTCTCTCTCATACACACACACACACACACACACACAC
>JBAJNP010015097.1:0-10291 GCA_036877545.1 Yasuhikotakia modesta | reverse complement strand
CAGATGCAATAACATTAAGAAAAAGTATATAATCAGAGACAATACAGTATCAGAGACAGTATATATTCAGAGGCCGTATAATATTTTTTACATTACAAAATATGTCCAATCACTAAAAATTTTCTCATTATGAAAGTCCTGTCTTTTAAGAGAGTTAATCTACATCTTGTTTGACCAAAAATAGCTGTACAGGGCAGTTCAAAGATGGCTGCCAATGCCATAGTATGTCACACCTATACATTGTGAGTTGGACCATTGACCACCAATGACAATGAAAAAGCTAGTCATTCAGAAAAAAAGTTCAGAAAAGTTAGTACTTAACTATATAGATTTACATTTTGAATCCAGTCTGTTAAAATCTCTTCAACATAAAATCAAAGCAAAAATGACAGAATTAATGGGGTTATGAAAACACTTGGAAAAACGACCTGAAAATATTCCTTTGAAGCTAAACACATAGTCTGCATAGTTTGATTTTTTTCCCTAACTGCAGCAAAAATTCAACAGCTGCTAAGATGTTTTCATCAAAGTGTGTTATAATTAAGTCCCTGTTGCATTCACCATTGTAAAATCTATCATAATTCATTTTTATTTGCTGTAATTATCTCCTTCAATCAGAGTCAGCTGTCCGGTGTATAAAGCCTTTAATTAGAACATAAGGGCATGTGATAACAACTTGTAGAACATATAGTGGCTTTCAGCCAGTAAATTCTGCTCAAAAATGTGAATTAAGATATAAAACCGTGAGCCAGAACACATTTATTCCAAAAGGAATTTCGATTAAAGTGGAAAACAAACACTTATACCAGTTTATCCCTGTAAGCTTGTTTATCCCTGTGAGCAAAGCCGTCTGTCCCTGACACACATCACATATGAAAAAACTCTAACCACAGCAAGAGGAGCCATCAGAGACACATGACCTCAGGGTCAGCAGGAAATCAATGAAATGATAATGGACCTGCATCTGAAGATCTGTAGATGTTTACAGGCTATTAGTCTAAGTCTCAAATTGACCTTTCACAGTCACTGGCCATCTGATGCGTATTGACGAGCTCAAATCTGATTGGCTGGCTAGATAGTCCTTACAAACTTTGAGAGTAGAGCTGAGACTATTATGGCAAATTCAATAAGTAGTACTATTAAAGTAAAAAGCATTCTTCAACCTCATCCTGTTTTTATAGAGAGCTTAAGGGTCAACTACTCGCCACTATAACAATTTTATAAATTACAGGTCAATGCTGGCAAAATAAATCTAAATGTAAAAATAGACACTAAAAGTTAGGCTGCACAGGTATTAATATTTATTATCACTGAGTATCAGATATTTAACTGTAAACCCGTTCATCTCGTTTGCATATTAAAGCCACATCCTTCACAAAGGCTTCTTTTATACTGCATAATTTTGGGGAGTTGCCATGGTAACCCCCTGGACAGCACGTATCTGAAAGCGCTAACGGGGAAAGCGCTCTAGTGTTGGGGTACAGCCATATAATTGGTTCTTAAACAGCGATGCTAAGATAGAGTAAGTCAGAAAACCTTGCTCTCAGCCCTCCGGTCCATATGATGAATTGCTCTCTGATCAATAATTCACACGTGTTCAAGGAGAGGCAGCAGCTCACAGGAAGAATTTGATAAGAGGGGAACATGTTGAAAGAAACAATCACATAAGAATCTCTTACATCTCAAGAGCAAGGCGTTTTTTGTATTCCTTTTGTATTCATGTGCTCCAATATAATAATCCAGCTCCCTTTCTAAGGTACATTCTGCTGTTTGACATTAGCGTGTTTCAAAGAGAATAACAAAGCATGCTTACAATAGCAAACACAGGTATTGAGTGAAAGAGTTAATGTTTTTCATATATTTAACAGTTTTTCATCAATATTTTTAAGTATTAATTGACAAATAATCATTTATGATCAGTATTTCCATTGACTCTGTACACCTTCCTAAAACTGACAGGGTTTATAGCAATGCATTCTGGGATTGCCTTATTCATGTGATGCTGATGAAGACCAATGTTCTAACCACTTTTAAGAAATAACTTCTTTGTCTTCATATCAGAAGCTTTCACCTGTCTCTCCCACCAGCATAAAAACACTCGTTCTGTTGTTCTTGCATATTTTCTTGGATACTTAAGAATCAATCAAATTTAGCAGAGATTATCTCCTGATGGCTCACTTTCTCCTGTCTCTTGGTCTTTTCAGGGTATTATATGACCACTGTCACCTTCCCCCTCAGTGTGATCGATTATCATCTGGATGAGTGACTGCTCTACTGTTGCACTCAATACCAGAGGCTTCAGTTTTTCAGAAAGTGTTCAATATTCATAGTGAAAGCATCAATCGACCCCATTCAAAAGCATTTTTGTTGTTTACTCAGCAAACAGGTGGTCCAAGATCGGCTAATGATTTAATAGGACACAACACATTTTGCTAAAAACTGTATTACTGGAAGTCGCCTATTTTGAAAACAGTAATGAGCGAGTTAGTCTGATGCCACAAGATTTTGTAAAGACCAATAGGAAGCAAGGTTTTGAGTCATGTATTTGGAACAATAACAAACAGATGTGGACCTGACAAGAGCTGACATTAGCAATACAAAGCTTTTAAATGACTTGAGTATTATATGAAACACTTAACTAAATACTGAAGCACACAATGAGACATTTGGATATTAGGTGAAGATTGAGGCTGAGGTGTTTAGGTGCTGTTAAGTGTTGATAAAGCAGTGATTCATACATACAGCACTGACTGTACACTCTGGTTATATTTTGAGGTGTTGGGATCAGAACAAAGCACGTCATATCTGTCTCTTCTAAATATATGAATCCATCTGATCTATTTATATAAGCAATTAATATGACTGTGTTACTGCCAACACAAAGACATTCACCTCATTTTCTCCCTGCTTGTGCCAGGAATATTGCACAAATGTAACTTTTCATAAAGCCACAGTACAAATAATTCCACAAAAATGCACAATGCACTTAACCTCTGTTCTAACACTCTGTGTACTGCCTAAATAAACTATACTGCCATCCAATTAGTTTACTAACTAGTTCTGTGAAATTCAGCAGATGCATTTGCACATAGTAAAACGTGTCAAATAGAGTTATGGCCGCTGAACAGAATCACATTAACCAAAAAACAATTTTGTAAACATGCAAGGTGCAAAGAATGAGCAAATTTTTTTGAATAATGGTTGTTTGAAATCTGACTATATCAGACTATATGTGTAGTTCTGCAGAGCAATTTCTGTGTGGGTATGCCTAGAGCTAGGTAGCTAATAATATCTGCCCATGTAGACATTACACAACAAGGCACCTCTTGAGGATTCCCTAGGACACAGGGCTATAGATTTACAAGGAATTAACATTTATCTAGTCCTGAAGTTTTAATAATGGTCAATGTCTTAATACTATCTAGACAAGCACTGGAACCCTCATCTGGCATGTTCTCTATCACACTTCAGCAGAATGGATTCATGTCTGTCAGTGGGCTTAATTTTATGGAGCCAATTTAGGGACAAGCATTTTGAATCTGAAAAAGGTCATTTGAATGCATAAAAAAGCAGGACGCGCTTCATCGGTCAAGTACGTCCGTCTGGTGCACGCGCTCCTACCTCCTGCATTTGTGTGCACGGCTGGCGTTCAAATCAGTCATTTATGAAATTACTTCTCGGTCAGGACAGATTCCATAGAAGGCAGCTCACTACTGTTGGCAGCTTGGTGCGGAGCCAATAGCAATATGAAGTTATGAAACTAGCACTGGGAACGATGTATTTGGAATAACCTGCAAACTGTGTATTATAGGAATTTTGTCACACTAATGAGCTGATGTTTTGTGTTTGTAAAATGTCTGCTGCTCATGTAGATGATACAAGGGTGACATTTTTGGGCCATTTCTAGTTTCTAATCCACTGCTCCATGTTAAAATAGGGTGTGTCTGAATATCTTTATGGAATGTTTAGAACTTAAATATTAAAAAAAATATAATAACTGAAAAATACAAATACTTTAAAATGTTCTGAAATTACATATTCAAAATTGGCTCCATATATTTTCCAATTTACAAGCATCAGGGATGTAAATTCACTGTCTCACCTTTACTTTCGTCTCATTCAGATTCATTCAGCTAATTACACTTATTGTAGCCCAAGCCTGTTAATAAACTTGTTAATACAGAAAACACAAACAAGATGGTGTGAGACAACGTTTTTTGTTTTCTCCTTTGTTTTCTAAATATTCGTCTGCTTGTCTGGTTGGGGGATGTGTGTTTGGCATTGGACTGAATGGATGGATCATATGCAAATCAGTTGATAAACAGCCACGTGTCCCTGCTTTCATTTGTCTGGAAGATAAAGGCTTGTGTCAAGTCTCGTAAAACCGCCGGGTGTTTCTATCTTCCCAGCTGTCATGAAATAGCCAACAGGGGCAAATTAACCTTTATAGGAGGGCAAAAGGTTCCATCAACATAACCAGTGAACCCCTGTAGCCCCTGTAATGGCACCTCGTGAGCAAATTAAACCACAAATTACCCCATCCTCTCCTCTTCTCTGTGTCCCGCGAGGGTCTTTGACTTTGCAGAGTTGGCTCCTTGAGTTTTTGTTTCCAGAGGAAGTGCTGTTTGTTTGGTTAGCCTGGCTGTCAGCGGTGGGTTGAGGGTTAAAACACATGACGTGACAATTTTACTTCTCCTTGGGGATGGGACAGGGTGGAGGTGGGGGGTGTACGTGTTTGTTGAAATGTTGAGTTTAACACAACGTAAGCTCTATTGGCAGCTTCTGTGACATTGTGTCAATATGCCACAAAAAGTAGTTTAGACACCTTTAGACACAAACATTTTTTGCTACAGTTGTTACAGTAACAGTCCTACATTGGTAGTCTATGGGACCACGGGACATATTAATTTTACATTTTAACATGATACATCTTTAAACTGTTCTGATGGTAAACTTAATGCAATAATGTGCATGAGCACCAAGAACTTACATAGGTACATATATCCAAATAAAGCATGTCTATAATGCAAAACCAGATCTGAAAGATAGATTTGGCAACTTTACATCTTAAATAACTTAATAATTAATTAATTACTTAAATACAGTTTTGTATGTAAATTTATATTAAGTGCCTCGCCCAATAGACTTTGAAATACTACGATAAGAAAGTTTTTAATTGCTGTTTTAACAGACTGAGGAACTAGTTGCAACTATTGTCTGTAGCGTCCCACAAAAACTCCCCATACAGCTTATTTAGAACCCAGAACCTCCATTTAATGTACATTTGAGTGTATGTGCATTCAGGCCTTGATTTGACATGTCTGCACTCATGGGTCAGGAGAAGTATAGCCTTATTATTGTACCTCTCCACCAATTGCTTTGCTCTTCTATGTAGAGGTCAAACAAGTACCATATATTACCCAGTATTCCTCATCAATCACCTTCACTGTTCAGCAGCTGTCACATACACACCATTATATTACACATCTATCTCACTAATGTCTGTCTTATAATAACTAGCACACAAGTACAACTCTCTCTCTGTTTCAGACCGATAAGCTCTCCTTTCTGGCTCACTTCAAAGCTCTCTGGCTTACCTTGTCCTAGTTTAGGCCATCTCTGTGGGAGAGAGATTTACAGAAATATTTCCATTTATATGGAGGGAATTTATTGAACAAGCATGTGTTTATGTGTGTATACATTTACATAGCTAGTTCACTAAAAAACATTTAATTATCATTTCATCTCAGCCGTCTTAGATTTCATGTCGGCTTCTTACTCAAAGCTATCGCATGACTTCATAAGACATAATTTACCTCAAGAGTTGACTACTTTTATGGTGATTTTATGTCATTTTTGGGGTTTGATCAAATCTGGTCACCATATGCTTTCATTCATTGTATGGGAAAAAAAAGAATTTAATTCTTATGGAAAAAAATCTTTAAAAATCTTATTTTGTGTTTTTGTTTCATTCTGGACATCAAGCTATTTTAAACTAATTTAAGGATTTTAAAAAAATCAAACGTGCTTGTTAACAAAAGCAAGAAATTTTAATTAACAAAACCTCTTATTAGACTTCCGCTGAACACAGATTACATTTTGTCAGGTTGCCAGGAATTCCTGTCACGATCATGTGACAGACATGTGAACAAGAGAGGCAAAGAGAAAATCACAGTGTTTAAAATGACAATGAACTTTACATAACAGTCCAATTCACAGAGACTTCCACCTCAAGCCCATGTGCAGAATAAATGAGAAAAGAGCAGAAAAATGACTTCATCAGGGACTCTTTAAACTAGCTGCTGACAGCTTCACACATCTTTAAAGAAACCCCCCATCTATTACCTTAAGCAACCAAACCAGATGTCAAAACCAAGAGTTTTTACATGTGTTTGTCCACCTGTGTTTCTCATTTTCCTGTGTTTCTCTATTTCCGTTAATACATAGAAACATTTGTGCACACCTGTGAAGAATTTCACATTTGGCTCTCAGGTGGACGGGTAGTTGAGGGAAAGTGAATTAAAATAGAAATATGTAATTGTCTCAAAAAAGCTACAATAAAGCTGTGATTATCATAAAATAACAATTACCTTTTTTTACAGTTTCCCTAATTTCATTCTAACTTGATCATTCATACCTGTGCTAGGTATTGTCAATGGTTTCCAAGGTGTTGCTAAGCATCTGCCAAAGTGCAATGAGCTGCTAGGTGATGTGTAAGGTGTGTTGTTTTTAGTTTAGTTAGTTTCTAGGGTGTTGCTAGGTGGATGCTGGGGTGTTCTGGACCAGTCCATAAAAGTCCATTTTTACATGTCTATAATGTTTAGGTAGATGTGGAGTATAATATGTAACACATTCTCAATCACCCAGAGCATGGCTAACATCTTCTGTTGGTCTGACAGAGTCATGTGATATAGTTCTCTCTTGTCACTAGAAACAGTATCTGTGGGAACAGCAGCCACTGTCAACTGGTTTGATAAATTCTATGACATCGATATAATAAGATCTGATAGCAAGTCAGAGAGCACAGCTACATCAAAAGCAAGGAATGTTTTTCCCCCAGGGTGCTAAAAATGAAAGGAATATGGGCCTTGTCTAGCTCAAAACTGGCATAAGGTCTGACAGTCATGAAGCTCTTGTGACGTGTAAACACGCATGTGGGCCAAGGTGTATTACGTGTTGGTCTTAAGGGGGCAGGTGTCAGCAGCTTTTTAATGCCCCTGTCAGAGAGAATTCTGGGAAGGATGGATAACACCTCTGCTGAGCACAGAGCCAGAGGCATCATGGGATTGGAGGAGAAAGTGAAGTCGCTACCACACTGTGTCAACTGCAGTCATTTTTTTATGTCATTCAATCGGTCCACTCCACACCACAGCTGTTCATCGATGTGGGTGCGTAATGCCTGCTTTCACTGTCATGAGATCAGTTTGGCTGTCAGGACAAGGATTGTGGAAGGGGGAGGCTGGTTCTGAAACAATGCAAAAAGAGCAGCTGCTAATTTTCATATGGTAATGAGAACACCAGCCACTTACAAGAGAATGATGGAGATTTTAGTACAAAACAGCGTTTCACTGACAAACAACTTCTTAGAAACACTTAAGCTGGGGCAGAGGATCCGATAAACACAAGCAAGCTGCTATAAAGATTAAGCGACAATTACAGTATTATAGCATCTTGGAGAGATGAATCATGCATATATTTAACTAATGACTAACCCCTGAAATCTCCTGTCATCTCTAGAGTGTAAACAGATCAATTTGGTGCAGATGAGCAAACAGTTGAGTCTGGAGTCCTCGCAGTGCACTTTTACATACTAAACTAGTGGTAAACCCATTGCACATACAAAACAACTCTGTTGGCATGTACCTCTCATATGGTTTTACTGCAGTAGCCCTGATTTCTGAACGATATTGATGGAAACTGCAAAGTTCAAGAAATATCATTCAGTTACATTCTAAAGAAGATGATAATATAATGCTTAGTATAACGATGTTTAAGAATAGTATCTTAATAATCTTTTAACCAGCATAAATGGCAATTTATAAACTTTTACAACAATTTTAAATATTTTGTATCTGACAACTTTGACCTATATGGAGTGATAGTAAGGAAACGCATCTCAGAAGTAAACGCGAGAGATGTCCCCAAAACGTCAACATCTATTTAGCATAAATATGTTACATTCAAAGTAACTCCTGAGTACATAAACTTTATTTATAGCACTTCCTGGACAACGCGCTTAAGACAAGCTGGGTTGATACAGCGTTTAGTGCATAAAAAAGCATTCAAGTCTTTAAAGTCACATTTACAACTGGGGCACGTTAAGAAGAAGCAGGAAACAGGTTTAACAAAACTACATAACTCAATGCATAAGTTAAAACAGCGCGAGCGGAACGTATTTTGTTTTGTTTCAGCTGGCACGATGCACTCATTGTGTATATATAGCAACAGCAATGTAACAATACCAACACAGCAAGTACAGTCAATGAGAGAGCGCACGTATGGGTTATACGGTGAACATAATCTTATGAATGCGCATCTACAAACAGTATTAATCGGAAAATAAACTTACCAGTTGAAACGTGCACAGAAATATAAGGGTGCACCGTCCGCTGCAGCACCCCATTGTGTTGAACGAGATAATGTGCTCCTGAATATACGAGTCTATCGGCACAAAGTACTAAACACACAGAGAGAAGCGCGTCAGCCTCTGTCCGTCCATTCTCACTGTTTAACCTAAAGAAACATGCGTGCAAAGTGAGAATCACAACACTGGGAGTCGAGTGTGTGAGTGGAAAGAAAGAGGCAGAAGAATAAGGGGTATGAGGGGCAAAAGGAGGGGAGGGGTAGCGTGGGGACAGGGGGTGTTTAAATCACGAGTATGTAAATCACAGTGGTTCACGCGCACGGGCTGTGAATAAGCCGGATCGAGAGGGTGTGTTTGTTCTTTTGAACCCTAAAACGATTTATGCAAAGCGTTTTCTTTCACTAACAGTTGTTGCTACTAAATTATGTAAAAACACATTAAATTAACAATAAATCTCATTTAAACTATGCAAGATGCTTTGAGAACATCTTTTTGAGTGTTTATTCATTTTTCTTTTATGATATTGGACATTGGTCATATATCAAGCAAACAGAGATCGAAATGTACATGCTAAATATTTGGGTCTGCAGAGAAGTTAGTGGCACCTGCAAATATCAGCAAGAGCTACGCTGTCACAACTGTACGCTATACAGCATACTTCATACAGCATACTTCACATACAGCATACTTCACATACAGCATACTTCATTCTGTCTGCCCGCAGTCTCTGATTTGCACTTATAATAATGTTCTGTAGACTGTGAGACACGTGAAAATATGTACTTATAAAGCCAAAGCGCCATCTGCTGTTTGTTTGTGAAAACACGACCTTTTCCATACAACTAACCACAGTGGTTTATGCACATAATTGAGAAGCTAGGCGTTAGGGACACTCAATGTTATTAAAGGCCACTACAGAAAACAATTTTATCCTTTATTTTTAAAAACAAACAATGCATGCAATTATTTACTGGTCCAATTATATGCACACCTAAAATTGCACTAAAGCATCTGTGGGGCAGATCCATATGAATTAAAAAATGATCAAAAAGTGTTAAAACATTAGTAAATAACATACACAGTGACATACATGACATGTAAGCTAAGCACATAAACACTTTGTTAGGAAAAAAATCATGTTAGGAATATTTCCCTCAGACTTTCACTTGTTCTATGCTAACCCTTGTCGACAGCTGTGACTCTGCCTGGGCTGAAAAGCCCTTAAAAGCTGTTCCCCCCTGTGCTGGTCAGCTCTTTCCCCGCTCTGAACATGAGGCAGAGCGATGAATCTTTTACACACAGAAGCTGTATTGCCATGGAACACTTCACTTCCCATTACATCACAGTAGCCTTTGCCTCCACTCTTAAAAGCATCCCACATGTGCACACACACACACACACACACACACGAGTGCTTAAACACAAACTGCTATAAATAGTTAGGTGATATTTTTGAATACAAGAGCTGTTCTCTAGGGAACTTCAATCAGTAAATTATTGGGCAATAATTATTTAATATTATATTATATTGCTGTTACAGTGAGACATATTTGACAGTTTTTCAAGTTACTTTTTTCCCTCCACTTTTGGACTTTAAAAGGCAAGCCAATAAATAATAAAAAACTCAACACATAAGGAGAAAAGTCACAGCCTAGACACACAGGCTGCAGATGCCAAACTGATCCATCAAATGAAGAGCAAATTTTA
>JBAJNP010015096.1:0-10293 GCA_036877545.1 Yasuhikotakia modesta | reverse complement strand
CAAAAATAATAAAAATCCAGATTTAATTAAAAATAAATAATCGCCTGTTGGGATTAGAGGTTCGCTCCAAGAGACTTTTTTAAATGAATTAAAGTTTTCTATAGACCTACCAAAACTGGTACATGTACGTTAACTGTAGTGCCCTGGGCAAGTTTAGGTGGCGCTATGGAGCTATTTTGCCCCGCCTAACTTCAAAACCTCTAATAGACGCCGAGTTCCTGTGGGGCTGGTGCGTGTGCAAAATCTGGTGAGTTTTCGTGCATGTTAATACCATCAAAAGTGCGATCAAAGCGGGAGAATAATAATAATAATAATAATAATAAAAACAACACAGAAACAATAGGGACTTCGCACATTAGTGCTCGGTCCGTAATAAACAACACAGAAACAATAGGGACTTTGCACAGAAGTGTGCTCGGTCCCTAATAGACAACACAGAAACAATAGGAACTTCGCACATTAGTGCTCGGTCCCTAATAATAATAATAAACAACACAGAAAAAATAGGGACTTCGCACATTAGTGCTCGATCCCTAATAAACAACACAGAAACAATAGGGACTTCGCACATTAGTGCTCGGTCCCTAATTAATTGTTTGTCTGTGTTATGTATCTTTTGACCTAATGTGTAACAGCTAGCAGATGCTTGGTGGCAGGAGCTGTGGAGAGGAGGACTCTATTACAGGGGAGGCACCTGCACTGCCTCTCTCTCTTTGGGAGGCCTTTCCCAAATACTGATTCCAATTCAAACTACATTACCCATCGGGCCACATTCCTGGGGCTGATGAATTCTGCCACGTGTTGCCCATTAAGAAGTTTATTAAAACCTCTGTCAACGAACACTCTTTGACAGTAATTCATCACTTGAATTACTGTTTTTGTGTTTGACCCCTGCTGGATTGGATTATCATTGTTTGTTATGTGTTCTAAACCATTGCCTGCACTTTGGACTTGATTATTAGCTGCCTACTCAGACACACACCTGTTTCTCTGATTATATTTTTAGATATTTTTAGATTTTGCCTACTTTTAATTTGTTTGCTGGTTTTGACCCTCTGCCTGTCTCACCATGCTAATTCAATAAAGCCTGCATATGGCACACAACAACTCTGACTTGCGTTGCACCACGATGCTAGATCTCACCAGAAATATCAGTTCAGTTCAGTATGTCCCAATGTTCACACTTTGGCTGAAGATCACGTTTCCGCAAGCAATGACATATCAAACTGGTTCATGTCAACATCCCATAAAACCTTGGATTTCAATAAACGTCCCCTCCTATCAGAGTTTATACAGACAAACAATTAATAAAGCCCCACAATCATGAGACAATAAACAATAATTATAAAGCATAAGCAAGAAAAATAAGACATTTAAAACAGAAAAACATAATAAAATGATACGTAAATAAATTATAAAATATTTAAATTATATAGTGAGAAATTAGAAAAATAATCAAATAATAAATAATGTAAATAACTATTAATTTTAAATTATTATAATTAACTATATGAATGCATAATTATAAATGAATTAAAAAACAAAACATACAAATCAAATCACAACACAAACAATTAGCATTTAAAGATCTAAGGATCCTTCACTAGTCATACCCAAAGTTAGCATTATGTTATGACGGCAAGGTTGGTAGGGCTTTATTCGTAAAACGTAAACAGATAACAGGCAATGGCCGAGGCAGGCAGCAATCATGCAAATAACACAGAACAGGCAGAAGTTGAGAAAGGCAGCTAAACATCAGATGTGGGACAGGTGTCAACAACGTAGAACAGGCAATGGTCAAACACAGAGCAGTGTCACACCAAGCCAGCAGAGGGAGCCCTTACCCTGGATCTGTTTGCGATCGCTCCCTCTGCTTCCTCTGCAGCCATAAAACAGAGGCCCAGCAAACAGGTAGTTGTGAAGTGTTGTTTTGCCTTTCCATTGAATTTCCTAGGTCCTTGTGTTTCTTGTTCCTTGTGTTTTGGCTTTTCTGGATTTTTGACCCTGGACTGATTTCTGTTTTTCTGAATGTCCCGCTCTACCTGCTCCTGTTTATCCCTGTTTGCCCGTGTTTTTTGATCCTGCCTGTTCTCAACCATGTCTTTGAATAAAAGCCAGCACCGTCTCCAACTCCTTCGTTACAAGCAGGCAGTAACAGGCAAACAAATCCAATAGGGGTAATCCAATAGTTGTAAACAATAAACAGCAAGGTAATACACAAAACAGCAGGCAGTGATATAAAGGCTTGGTAAGGCAGACTAGGGCTGGCAATACTTTGCAATTGTCTATGGGAAGCACATGGCTATTTATAGTCCATGGCCCGGAAATGGGTCAATAGGAAACTGGAAACAGGAAATGAGGTCAGAGGGAGCTGACGATCAATATTCTGGAGAGGGCTCTCTCTGCTCTCTTGTGGCGGAACGGGACGTCCCTTTATACATTAAAGCCCTATTACTGTTATTCTGCTTGAGTACAATGCTGATTCATGTCTCCAATTCTAAAATCTTCTCTTGTTAGCCTAACTATTCTTTCTTTTTCATGTGCAACCTTCGGCATTGACAAAGATGTCAACAATAAAACTTGGCAAATAGTTTTAATAAAGTTTTTATTATAGTAATACGAATAGTGCTTTGCATAGGAAAATAAAATGTGTAATAATTAAAAATAGCTATGCATAAGTGTGTATTTTTATGATATTGTGTAGTGTTGTATAATGGTCACATGATATGCAGAGTAAAAAAATAAAATATATTTACTTTTGTGAGTGAGGAACTTATGACTGATTTTTTGACTGTTAATTTGTGTGTGTGTTAAGTTCAACAAGATGGGCAGAGGCAGCTCCTGCAGTCAGGCCATCATGTTAGTTACGGACGGAGCTGTGGACACGTATGATTTTGTCTTTGCCAAGTACAACTGGCCAGAAAGAAAGGTAAAAGATCTCATCTGTCCTGTCCGATTGTCAGCTATATACACTGACAATCTATATATTGATCTCTATATCTCTTCGTGTTTATAATGCAGAAATTTGAAAACATTTATTATTTCTTAATATATTTTTTCACATTTTAGAATAATGTTAAACTCATCTGTTTCTGAACAATTGTTGTTGCCATAGTCATTTCCAAGCAGATGACATTGTTGTTCTTCAATCCTTTTGAGATCTTTTAAAGGGGAAAGAGACTCTTGCTTGGCCTTGTTGTTGGTGGAAGTTTTTGTTTGATGACAGTCTTGATTTCAGTTGTCTGGAAATCAAACTTTTCATTGTCATCCATCAGTCTTTCTTTATCTTTTTTCACAGTTGTTCAGCTAGTGCCTGAATCTTTGCCTTCTCTGCTTTTATTTTACATTGCATTCTGTGAGTCTCACACTTTTTAAGATGCTCTCGAATTTGTGATTACAATCACAGACCATCCATCCCTCCTGCTGTTTGTCCTTAAATGCTGTGTCTTTCCATAAGCTGTTTCCATAAGCCAGGTCCCATTGTTCATTCTCAGGGTTCTTAATGCCATATTTCATGCATATGTCACCATGGCACTTTTGTCCAAATACTCGTTCAGGTTGTTTATCATCTGGTCAATGGTTGTATTTGGAGGCTCTGTTCAATGCTTTTCTGTTGTTGGTTTCAGTGCAGGATTATCACCATTGATTTGTAAAGACTCAGCAGTGCCATGGCAGTGGGGTTGTGCTCTCAAGTTGAAGCAGAACAATGTGTTAATAGTGCTTATTTAAATACAAACAGTTGTGAAACCAGAGATCCACAGATCAGCTTTTAAAAGAACATCTTTTAAACTCAAATGAGCAATAAATTATCCTTCACCAGTTAATTCTTATAGAACAACTATCTGCATATTGTAAAATATTACACACATTATGTTCAAATTGTTCTTTCTTAATTTACCATCAGAAGCCTTTACACTAGTACATTTTAGATCTTTCCATATGATTCAATGGAAGGCAAATTAACTTAAGCATTACAATATAGTTTTAGAAATGTATTTTCTAAACATTTTGTGGGTTAATTTATCACACAATCAAAACACTTAACTTCTCTGATCAACAGAGGGTACACTTACAACAATCACACAAAAACAAACAAACAAACTAACTAACTCCTCCCTGACAACACTGAGGATAAACCAAAAACAATTAACAAATAGTGGTTACTGATTAAGCACCCAGTCAGAAATTTCAAATTTCTGCAGTGACTTCAGGACCAAGCTACTACTTTCAAGCTCCTACAATCTCAAGGTGACAGACTAAATTGTTCCCTTAACAATTCCTACAGACACCAAGAGAAAGGACCAAGCTTCTAATTTTAAGCTCCTACAGCCTCTAGACAATTTAATACAATTGCGTTAAACAATTCCAACAGACATTTAGAGAAAGGACCAAGCCTATGCTTCTACAGTTTTTGAACAAACGGACCAAATTGTTCCCTTAACAATCCCTGAACAGCTCCTACAGTCTCTTAATGAACCTACACTATGAACATTGGTCTGCTTATGTTTTATAAGATGTTCTTTTAGAGAGCTGATAAGTTTCACTTACCAAATGAGGGTTTAGGAAAAGTTATACAAAGAAGTTCTCTCTCCAGACTTAGATTGTTGATCTTAGTTGAAGTAACTTGAAGCAATATGCTATATCAGCAAGTGCACTGATGATGTCACCACCTCCAAGACCATCACCACACGTTCCAACCAGAAGCTGTGAATGACTGCAGAGGTCTGAGCGCTGCTGAGAACCCAAGTCTGCACCTTTAGGGCAGACAACCAAGCGGCCCTAAGAACAGAGGGGGCCAAACTGTCCCAGGCCATCTGAGAGGCAAAGCACGCACATGCTCAGAGAATCCACAGCAATTTTTCAACCACCAGAGACATGCGGGCATCCAGGCTATCATCAACAACCTTCCTATGACAGCGATGCCTCCCTTCCAGATACCCTGAATGACTTCTACCCTCGGTTTGAGGCACAAAGGACTGTAACAGCGAGGAAGACCACTCCTAGCAGCCAAACAGCCAAATGCTGTGTCTAACCACAGCCAACATAAGGAAGACTCTACACAGAAGAAACCTGCAAAAGGCTGCTGGACCAGACAACATTCCTGGTAGGGTGCTCAGAGGATGTGAAGACCAACTATCTGATTTTAACAAACATCTTCAACAT
The DNA here is from genome assembly GCA_036877545.1 of Yasuhikotakia modesta. NCBI lineage: Eukaryota > Metazoa > Chordata > Actinopteri > Cypriniformes > Botiidae > Yasuhikotakia > Yasuhikotakia modesta. The sequence continues at coordinate 5,130 of JBAJNP010015096.1, read as the reverse complement.
CTCAATGTGCTTCAAGGCCACCACCATCGTCCCCAAGCCAAAGAAGTCTCCAGTGTCCTGCCTCAACAACTACCATCCCGTTGCACTTATGGCTGTCCTCATGAAGTACTTTGAGGGACCCTGCTGCCCCCCTTGCAATTCGCTTACCACCCCACCAACACCATAATGCTATAAATACCACCCTCCATCTGGCCCAGCTGGACAATAAAAACACATATTTAGAATGCTTTTCATAGACTTCAGTTCAGCATTTAATACCACTGTTCCTCAGCACCTGACTGAAAAGTGTAACCTGCTGGGCCAGAACACCTCCCTTTGCAACTGGATACTAGACTTCCTGACTGGGAGACCTTAGTAAGTCCAGAATGGGAACAGCACCTCTAGCAACACCACACTGAGCACTGAGGGCTCCTCAGGGCTGTGTGCTCAGTCCATCGCTATTGAGTCAGCATATAGAAAGGAGGTGAAACAGCTAACGGACTGGTGTACAGCCAACAACTTGTCTCTGAATGTAGACAAAACTAAAGAGATGGTCATTCACTCCAGAAGAGCACAGAGAGACCACCCTCCGTTGAACATTGGTGGTTTCCCTGTGGTCGTAAAGAGCACCAAGCTTCTTGTCATTCACCTGATGGGGAACCTCGTCTGGTTGCTCAACACCAGTTCCACAGCAAATAAAGCCCAGCAGTGCCTGTACTTTCTGGGAAGGTCCTCCACAGAAAGAGCCGCCAGGCACATGACCCGCCACCTCTCCCACATGTCCATCGTATACCTCGCTGCGAACAAGGACAGTCAGGTTCCCCCGAACCCATGCTTCTCTTAGAGAAAATGGTGTCAATTGCGTTGAGAGACCAGTTGATCAAATCCATGATTTTAGTTGAAATGCAGTCCAGAGCAGAGAGTCTCTTAAGTGGAGATAGTAGACAAGACTAGACAAGAAGCAAAGCAGGCAAGGTTACGGGGAAGAGAGACGAGAGAAAATTCGCCCCTGAGGACGACCACAGAAGAGTTGATGAATGAAGGAAATGAATGAGAATAAAGAGTAGAAGAGCTGACTGTTCTAGAGCAGGACATAACAAGGATTAGGAAAAGTGGGCTGCGTTGAAGATGATATATATATATATATATAGCAATAGTATTGTTTGTAACTCCAGGACAGCAGAGGGAGCCCTAGCCCCGTGACTGTTCGTGTTTGCTTCCTCTGATGCAACCTCCTGTTTGTTGGATATAAAACAGCAGGCCAGCAAACATGTTGCGATGTATTGGATTGCCCTTTGTTTTCCCCGTGTTCCTTGTGTCACTTGTGTTTTCTTGTTTCTAGTGTTTATTGGCTTTTCTGTTTTTTTGACTTTGGACTGTTCCTTGGTGTTCCTTGGATTATTGCTGCCTTCCGTGACCTCTCCCATTGTTATTTGGATTTACGATTTTGGATCGCCTTTGTTGTTCCTGTTGATTATCCTTACCTGTATGACCATGCCTCGTCTTAATAAAAACAGAAAAACCCAGCGTTTGGATCCGCCTGTGTTTTCGTCTCTTTAAGAGAATGCTGTGGTCATTCATGTCTGGCTGTGCTAAGCTTGACTTGACCATTGCCTGCTTTACCATTGTTGATTGTTTGCTGCCTGCCTTGACCATTGCCTGTTATCTGACTCTGATTTTCAATAAACCTCTGCGTATGGATTCTAATAGCGTTACCGCCTCAGCTCTATTACATTAGAACAACTTTTAAGGTTTAGGGACATATCCCAACAGCAATGGTGAAATAATAATCTTATGTAGAGGATAAATTTCAGGAGGCATGAAATTTATGCCGTTGGTTGGTATATGATCTGCCATTCATGTTGTTTATTTAGATTTTTTAATTATTTTATACAGTTCATTCTGTTTCTAACATGATACCACATTTTAGCATGATGATTGCCACCTGTCATCAATTAGCATGATGCTAGAATGTTTGTCAAATGTAATGCCTGCGCTTTGTTTTTTTTGGTGACCACTTTCCTGGGACTTTCCAGGGACTAGCTGTTTAACCCACTTGTTATGTAATTTGCTTCAATTGTGCTCCTGTATAGCTCAGTTGGTAGAGCATTGCGTTAGCAGCGCAAAGGTTGCAGGTTCGATTCACACAAAAAAGAGCACAAAAAAATGTGTAACCTTTGGATAAAAGCGTCTGCCAAATGCATAAATGTAAATGTGTAGGCTTGACATATATATACATATATATACATATATACATATTTGTGTATATATAATAAAATATAAAACAATATAGACCAAATCTAAAGTCTAAATGGTAAGGAAGTGAATTGCTCTTAGCACATTGCTTGATTAAATGATTAAATGATTAATTGTTAACATGGGCTCTCTGCAGGTGCGAATATTTTCTTACCTGATTGGACGGGATGCTGCATTTGCTGATAATTTGAAATGGATGGCCTGCACTAACAAAGGTTAGACATCCTCAAATCTACATTGACACATAGGATGAAACGCTGATTTGCAGGGAAGTAGTGCAGCAGTTGGCTGGGCAACAGTTTTCAAAGAACCTAAGTTTCCACTCGGTTTTCTCATTAATTTCCTTGTTTATTTAAAACTGAAACAGTTATGTAACCGTCTTTTACCCTCAGGGATGTTTTCTTTGATTCGAGTGTGTTAAGTTTTGACTTTATTGCATGTCATTTTTATTTTAAACATAAACTAGATAGTAAAGTTTGAGACAAACTTTATGTTGGCTTGACAAAGTGTATAATGCTTCATAATTCTCTAACACAATAGTAACAAGTTTGACCCGTGTAACTCCAGGACAGCAGAGGGAGCCCTAGCCCCGTGATTGTCTGTTTGCTCCCTCTGCTTCCTCTGTTGCAACTTCCTGTTTACCTTTCCTGTGGTTCCCTGTGTTTGGTTATTCTCCTTGTGTTTCCTGCGTCTTTGGATTACCTGCTTTTGGAATTTGGATTGTCTTTGGTTTTTGGATGATTGCTGCCTGCCTTGACCCTTGTTGTTTTGGATTTTCGAGTTTGGATCTGCCTACGTTTTACCTGTTTGCCTGTGTTTGACATTGCCTGCATTTGTGACTATGCCTTGAAATAAAACTAAGAGAACCCAGCACATGAATCTGCCTCCTGTCTCAGTCCCTGTGTTCATGCTGTGTGTCAACCTGTTTAATATATTGTCAACCTTTTAATCTCGCATGATTTTTAGCATCATGTGAAACATTTTTCCTTGAAGCTAACACATTTTTACATTTATTAGCATGACACAAGGACAGCATGACACATGATAGCCATGACACATGACTTTTAATATGATATCACTCTAGCATTAATTAACATGGAGGTAGCATGTTTCTGCCTAAGATATCATGATCTTGGCTTATATCTTTATGTATTAAGTTGCACTAACTTGGATGAGCTAAAGACTATTCTAAATTCTAAATATTGGTCACCAAACTTGGCGTGCACATTACTGTAAAAGTTAATTTCTATAGTGTCTGTCTATATCAATGTGTTGTTAAAAATTATAAATGAACGTATGTAGTGGGCATGTGGCAACTGTTATGTCTAAGTGGGAACCGCCACCTGAATATTAATTCAATTTAAACTACATTTCTCATGGTCAACTGCCTGGGGCTAGACCACGCCCCTTTCCCTACACCTGCCTTGTTTTCCTGGATTGTTTATTAAATTACTGCCTGCCTCGACCTCTGCCTATCTCATGGATTTCCCCTTGTCTGCTGCCTGCCGCAAGCTTCGCCTGTCCCCTGACCCTGATTCTGGTTTGCCTCTGCCATTGCTGACCATTGCCTGTTTGTACTGTGATTCTTTAATAAAGCAGCACATGGATCCTACTGGCTTCAGGTGTTCATTAAACTAACAGCATAGAGATGCTTAATTTAATTTTTTATATTTTCTTCCCTAAATTACTTTTGTGTGTAGAAATATTTTATATGTGATATAAAACAAATCCTGTCACTCACAGCTTCACAGTGCCATAAACTTTCTGATGCTAATGTATTATTACTCTCGTGTTTAAACCTAGCTGAGGCTGTTTATTTCCTTTTAAACACACATGTACACATGCACTCACCTTGCCTCTTGTTCTGCAGGGTACTTTACTCAGATCTCCACACTGGCAGATGTCCAGCAGAATGTAATGGAGTATTTACATGTACTTAGTCGACCGAAGGTCATCGATCAAGAACATGACATGGTGTGGACGGAGGCCTACAGCGACAGTTTGGTTAGTGTCACCAATGCTGGGCAATAAGAAGTGAGGAGATGCGTCTCATTAATGAAACATCTTAAACTATAACAGTACCGCTAAAAAAACATCTATGCAACCTATGTATAATCTACGTTAAATAAAATGTAGTTAACTATGTATAATGTTAAACACACAGCTGTTTGCTCACGGTTTGTGATTTGCCTTTGTAGCATCCACAGGCCTAAAAGGTCAAGAGAATCAGTCACATGTTCAATTAAGTTCAATTATTTTTGGACAAGAATATGAAGGATTTGCAACAACACCATGAAATGCACACAACACACAAAATGTACACAGTACAAATGTCTAAAACATTAGACAATGTAAGAGATTGAAAGGCAACAGAGAAAGAAATAAAACCATAAAGACTAAAGGACTATAATTATATTGCTATACTTTAGGACCCATAATAGTTCAAGTTCAAGTTTATTTATAAAGCGCTTTTCACAATGGTATATTGTTACAAAGCAGCTGTACAAATGACAGTGAACGCAATGACATTATACAGGAATGTGAGAATTAGTGTTTTACGTAATTGGCATACTTGCAGTTGCCAATTACAGTTGGGTAACTGTATAAATTGCATTACTAGACAGTATTTAAGACAGTAGTTTATGTGAAATATCAATGCTAATGTCAGCAGACTCCCTGCAAGCAAGCCAACAGGGTGACAGTGGCAAGGAACCAAAACTACAGAGATTGATAAATGGAGAAAAAAACCTTGTGAGAACCCAGACTTGACAGGGAGGGCCAGTTCTCCTCTAGCACGCTAGAGCTGCAGTCAGTTTTCATGACTTAAGACAGGCGGAACGACAATTAGAGGTTACATTAACGACTTACATAGTGTATGGGACAATTTGGATGTGA